>CM021102.1:341586785-341612918 GCA_007115665.2 Sequoiadendron giganteum | reverse complement strand
ATCTCAGGCTCCCCCTCTCTTTCTCCCACTCTCTCTTTCTCCCACTCCCCCCCACTCTCTCCCACTCTATCTTTCTCCCATTCTCACCCTCTCTCCCTCCCTCTCTATCTCCCACTCTCTTGGTCTCCCACCCTCCACTTCTCCCCTGATCCCACTCTCTCCCACTCTCCCCCTCTCTTCCTCCCTCTGTATCTCCCTCTCTATATCCCTCTTTCCCACTCTCCCCCTCTCTCCCTCTCTATATACTAAGAAAACCAAATTTCACATAAAGGGCTCACGTTATAACATGAGCACATTATTTACTCCACTAAAATGGTAAAAAATTCTATATACTCATGATTTGAAGGCCCATAGTTTGCATATTCCCCTAGTTTTGCATGTCCGCTGACAAAAAATAGCTTTTTCATGATGTTGTGAAGTGTGCAAGCATCTTTTTCACATTCCATCACCTTTTCCATGATCTTTTTACCACCTTTGCATGAAATAGCAGAGTTTCCATGTTGAAAGACATATAATATCAATTGAATTTTGAATTCCATTCAAAACTGATATACAATTCAAGTGTGGAAGGGAACAAGATTTTGAACAAGTCAAATTGTTGTGGAGTTTGAAGAAAGAATAAGTTAAGGCTACATAATTGGGTTGAACTCCTCCATTTGAAAGTCCAGTTTTTAAGGTATGTGAGTCTTTACACATTTTCTTTCATTCTATTATGGCTTGATTTCATTTTTTTTTTTGTCTTTATAACCTTAGGTTTTCAATGAAAATTTTAAATTACCATTATATACACAATTATATATACTTGCCAATTACGTTTTTAATCTTGATGCAGAGCATCTACCAGGATCCACAAATCATCAAGGGCATTTCAAACCCTAACTTAAATTGAAGAAGATCAACAAAAAAACTCAATCATCTTTTCATCAAAACATTAGAACTTGGTTTCAACTCTTTTTCAAACTCAAAAAAATAGATTAACCATCATAAAATTGATTGTAACATAGCATAAAGCTGATTAGAAACTCAAAACCATTCACAAAAATTCATCCTTTAAGACAAATCCAAGCCTCTCCCATTCCTTTGAAGGGTCCAAATAGATTACAATACCTCTACAAAAACTGATGCAGTACAAAGGAAGAAATCAACACCTTTCTTGACACACTTATTCAACTATATTTCCCTTCACAAAACATTTGATTCGTATAATCAAACTAGCATTAAGAGTTCCCAATTCCTTAAGGACCTTCAAAAAACCTTTAAAATATTGAAAATAATTGATTACAATCAACTAGGTTCCTCAAAACATCAACCAATGATTACGTCATTCACAAGTTGTCTTAAATATTCCATAATGGCACCATTGTTTACATACACAAAATATAGTTCTTAAGGCACAACCAAACCATTATTTGCTTAATAAATATTTGTTTGAGTTAGTACAACAAAAATGAAACCTTTGAGAAGTCTTCCCTTACACACAAACTTATTTCCTTTGTTCACTATCCACATTACTAGTAGCCAAGCATTTGCAAACTGTCACATGTATCTCCCAAACCATGCACACACTTCAAACTGTGATACTCATTTTTTATGCAGATTTAGAGGACCCAAAACCATTGAAAATGTCAACTTGCCTTCAAGAGGCATATAAGAAGATTAAAAAGGAGTAATGGACCAATCACAACACTCCTCCTAGTTGGACAACAAACAAGAACATTATTTCCCACATTTCACCCTTGGAATCTAGTTACTGTGCAAAACCGGTTTTGGGCCCTTAACTCCATAACTTTCCAAAACACTAGGAAAATAAAAGAATGATTCTAGCACTTATTGTAGAGTTGCAAGACATACCTTAACCCATCACATGACTCCTTTAGGACAACTTTAAGAAAACTGACCTTTTTCACTATTTTAGGCCTCCAAGTAGGCCAATTTTATAAAGGAACTACCCTTAGATATTCACACCAGACTTCCAAACCAAAAAATAGTCTTTACTTAGGTCTCAAAACAATATAATTTCTAGGTCTGAGGACCTTACCTGCTCAACTAGGCTTCCAATACAAAAACCCCCATTTTTCAATGCAAAGAGGGAGGGTTTATAGAAACTCCTGTATGCGGGCCTTCCCAGACCATTCCAAAGCATCAAAAATCTTCAAAATAACCTACACAAGGTCAAAAGTTCATTACATAGACCACTCCTTCAGAAAAATCACTCCTTGGTTCCTCAAATTCTCAAGGAAAAGTGCTTGTTTGAGATAAGAACGGGCATCCTATTGTCATTAGTTTCATTCCAAGGCATGTTGAGCAATAAAATACCCTACGCTAACAATGTACATGCCATCCCACCAAGGAAAGAGTCATAATAGTAGGTGGGATGGTCATTTCATAATTAAATCCTACTCAAACCCTTGACTGGCTTGAAATGAGCAGTTTCAAAAAATTGTCAATTTCTCCCTTCAAACATAATGTTAAGCCATTAGAACTGATGCATTAGAGAGTTAAGACATGTTCCTAAAATATTATATTAGTTTTCTATCAAGGGGAGTCTGTATAGATGTGTACAAGTGCATGAAAGTGCCAAAAAACAAGTGAATTTCTACAAAAGAGCACTTTTCTATCAAAAAATGGATTTCAAAATGAACAAAGATCCTCCCTTTGAGCCAAAGGAGGTTGTTTAAACTTGTTTAAATGACAACCAACTCTCCCGATTCCTATAACTAACAAAAAACCACCTTTGAAAGATCATATACCCGGTACATGGAAAATGTCTTTAATGACCCTCTTACAACATGAAGATACCCAAAATTGAATCAAATTTCAAAATGGAAGCATATATTGTCAAGGTGCTCCTACACCACAAAATTATCAAACACTAAAAATTCCATTACACTCATTATTTTTCAGAATCACCATCATGGTTATTCACTTTTAGTTAGGAATGCACTTTGGCCAGCCTAGTGCTTCCATAATTTGTACACATTTGTCTACATGCTAGGTTAACTTTTGTACAGGATGATTGTAAGTATTATTTAAATGAAGTCTTCAATAACATATATTTTTCAATTAAATTCAATGGATACATTTCTTAGGAACTAATATTCGCCTCATTACCATGGTATAGATAAAATTATCCACCATGCCGAAGAAAAAGACAAAGAGGAAACTAACAAACAAAGAGAAGGAAACCATGAAAGAAAAGGAGAGAGTTCAGGTGGTGACATATCGTGAAAAGAAGAAATTGGAAACGATTGATGAAAACAACCCGATTGTAGAGGAACCTCAACCATCAAAAAGAGAACAGGAATTGGTAGCACAACAGGCACGAATGCGAGAGCATCATCGTAAGACAGATTCAAATATGGTAGTTGGAGGCACACCCTCTACGACAAGTGAATATGAAGGGACACCATTACACACAAGAGAATATGGAGGGACACCATCTAGCACAAGTGAATATGGATGGACACCATCTACTGCAAGTGAATATGGAGGTACACCATGTACCACAAGTGAATATTGTTGGACACCATCCAACACATCTCAAGTTGATAGTACATCATCACTTAGAATTGACGAAGAAGGTGTGCCATCATCCCCATGTGAACCTCAAGGTATGTCTTCTTCTCCACCCTCGATCGAAGGTACGCTATCTAGCCCACCTCAATTAAATATTGATGAAATTCCTAATGTTGATATGTATGTACCTAGGAGAACACCACCTAGAATTTTTTGTAGAAAGCCAAAGTATTTGATTAATATTGATGATGAGATTTTGCAGCACATGGAAGGTAATATTTCAAGACGCACTTGTAGAAGATATGCTGATAAGATTTGGGAACGATTCTTTGAAAGGCTAAATGAGACTGCAAGATGTCAACTATTTGTTGAAATGATGTGTGGTGTAAAGTATAGGAACATCGTCACGAATCTTAGGTTGAGAACATCAAATGCATCAAGTGAAGACACTATTGTGAAGAATCTAATGGATGCTTATGAGAGTGTGGGTAAGAGCTCAAACTCAAAGGATAGTAATGTCACCTGATGTGTCAT
Source organism: Sequoiadendron giganteum (assembly GCA_007115665.2). Lineage (NCBI taxonomy): Eukaryota > Viridiplantae > Streptophyta > Pinopsida > Cupressales > Cupressaceae > Sequoiadendron > Sequoiadendron giganteum. Next base: position 341,608,868 of record CM021102.1, on the reverse strand, counting down.
TACATCGACTTTGGTAGGCTGTCAAACAAAGAGAGCTCACCTAATTAAAAAGTCTAGTGAACAAATGGGAATTAGTAGAAAAAATTTATCAAGATCCATTCAAAGGCGACAAAGAATTGAGGGCAGTGATACAAATGAATTATGGGAATTCTCGGGGAGACTATCGGGTGGGTGCATGGAAATGGGTAGCAATTCTGTGGACACCCTCAAAATAAAAAAATGTGAAAACCATAACATGAGCGCATTATAATGCGAGCGCATTATAACGCTCTCACGTTATGTCTTCCGTTAAACCTAAGCAAGGTCTCAGCGGCTACAACTACAAATAGATAACGTGAGCGCGTTATAATGTGCTCACATTATCAATTGTTAAAAGAAAAAAAACAAATGCAAATCTCTCATTTGCATTTCGATTGGGTTTTTTGTTGCACCCACGACCAAAAACCCCAGAATATCACGCTCGCATTCGAGGAGGATAATTTCTTCGCCAAGAATCCCTATTTCTTCACAATGATGGCGCCACGATGATGAGGAGTTGTAAGAGGTAAGGATTCTATGGTTTTTGTTTTGAATTTGTTAGTTTTAGGTTGAATTTGATATCTATTTGTTTGAATTTTTAGGAGATGAAAATCAACCTGCAAACCCTCAAAATCCTCAACAGGAAGACCAACTAAATCCTCAAGATCAAAATCAACCACAACATCAACCTCCTCCACTAATCACTCAACCCCCTCCTAGCACTCAATAGAATTTAATGAGTGAAATTGAGAACAACAAAAAACAAATTGAGGATTTGATCAATAGGTTGAGTGATCCAAACGGTCCAACCACAAAAAGAATGACCCTAGCAAATTCATTGAGAGATATGTTAACAAACGTAGATTGAATTAGAAAACTAATAACTCGATGGGAAGATAGGAGGCAGGTGGCTAGGGACAATTATGCAAATAAACTATCATAGAAGGATGTGAAAGATTTGAAAATTACAAAAGGTGATTTGTGATCATTATTCACCAACCCATGCATAAATAAAAATCTTACCCTCAATGCGAAGAGGTTTCCTATCCATTAGTGCCACCACCAATAGATGAAGGACCAGTTTTATGATAGGTGTTACATGGTTTTCAATTACCCACCATGCAACAATTGCGATGTCCCACAATATTTCGTTAGGAAACTATACAGTGAGTTCATATTGAAAAAAATCCCAAACTATTTTGATATGAGGGATTTCCAGGGGAGAGGTGGGGGGTAAGCTTAGGATAGACCTGGTACACAACCGGATTTTACACGGCAAGGTAGACGATATCTCGCTAGGCCACCTCATGAGCACATTGTTATGCCTTCTATCGTGAAGGAAAGTGCTGACATAGAGACATTGCAGGAAATCAACACTTTGACCCAGAGTGTCATCCATCATACTAGCCCTATTCTACAGTGATATCTAGGGGAGTCTTCTAGTGGTGGCCTTCGAACACATGTTTCAATCTTGTGGGGCTACTTGTTCACATGACCCCACTGACCCTCAGGAGACCGGTGCGTAGGATCCGTCTGTAGCAATGGAGATGGAGAGGGCAGCTAACATTTTGCATGAGGCATATGGAATTGATAGTCAATTAAAAGTTACTGCATGTGTTCATTGAATTTAATTTATTAAATTTGATTTTTAAATGCAAGATTAACTAAAAATGTTTTATGATTTTAATAAAATTGTAGGGTCATGGTGTTTAGACTGGATACACTGGCCCCCCACCAACCTATTTTTTTAGTACACCTATCACTAGAGTATGTAACTAGTAAACAATTATAATTTTATTGCATATTAATGGCATTATTTTATGAATGGTAATTTAATATGCAATTTTGGATGTTGAACAGACTAATATTGGAGGTTTTGATGGAACACCTCCTAGTGGTGGTGGATTTACTCAAACCTTCACGTAGGTAATAGAATAAAGAGTTTAACTAATGAATCAAGTACTTAATATATTTTTGTAGTTTATACATGCACATTATTGATTATGTTGAATAATTTGTTGTTTTATTTTCAGTTGTTGCGAGATGATACACCTCCGAATGTGACGAGGGCAATGGATATTGGTGTGACATCTATTATACAATCCTCGATGGTCTGACAGAAGAGGTATGAGGAAAATTAGTAAATTTTAATTTACATTTTTTGCTCTAGATGTTAGTTAGTGAAAAATCAAACCATTATTGATTTACGTAGTTTTTGTCTATTTTTATGGTTTATACAAGGCTCGAGCAGGCCTAAGCATGGGCGTGAGGATATTTCCCTCGTGGAGAGAGATCGTGAGATGGCTGTAAGTGATTATTTTGTTAAATATATTATTTTTTATAATGTAATTTCTATATATTCATGTCTTTACTTCTTATTGTAATAGTTAAAACTTCACCATGAACTAAACCCTATGAAGAGTAGTAGGAGCACTCCACGAGCGCAGCAAAAATGAGTGACAGACCTATTGCCATCCGAGCGAAAAGGAAAGGGAAATATTTTATTTCTTGCGCATGGAGAGCAATGACTTTTGATTCCAAAGTCCTTTGTTGTATGCCTGCATGGCAGTTTTGTACATTTTTTTTATTGGACATATTTGACATTGTATGCCTAGATGGCATTCTCATAATCCTATATTGCTATTTTGTACATATATTTCATACTTATATCAACATATATTGATGTATGACTATATGGATATTTGGTTAATACAAATATCTTTTATCGATGCCTGTCCATATTTGCATTCTAAATTGATGGTTCAATAGATATGAGTTACATGTATTCAAGTGTATACTTTACAACTTACATGTATAATTTGTGGCTTACATGTTTTCATGCATATACCTTGTATTCATGCATATACATTGTTTTAATTTGTGTATACTATGTATTCATGTGTATAATTTTTTAGGCTCACGTGTTTTTGAGTACTTTTACTTCCCTTATTGACATGTACATGTTTGACTTATTCATGTGTATAATTATTAATTGGTTAGCCCTAGCATTGATCTATGTCATCCTCAATGCATGATCCTTGAGATGGAGTAAGTACACCCTCAAGGTCAAAATGAGTTTCACATGCATTCTTTGTAGGCTCATTTTGGTAGTGAAACCAAAAACCTCTTGCATCATTGAAATGAAAAAAAAATTCCTTTATAGCAGGTCTGAATCCATTATCATTCTCCATCAGTTCTTCATGTATCCACTCCCCATTGATGGTTGTCTCATGACCTTCATGAAACCAAGCACTTATCTCATTTGTGATAGAAGAAATGTATGAAGATTTATCTTCCTCCTTATGAACCATTCATTATCATGAGAGATGGGTTCTTGTGAACCACTACTGATGAATCATGGGTTAATGAGTTTGACTTGTAAAACTACATGATTGAATCTTGATAGCAATATCACAATATTTATATATCTAAATGTGTTATTTCCTTTAGCTAAAATTTGTGCTTATACTTATGTGATTGATGTATGTTTGTGTATGGGATCATAGTAATTTCTATTTGATGATGCTATTGTTTCTTTAAGGTTTATTTATTAAAGGGTGCATAAAAAAAGTTTTAAATCCTTACAAATATTTGAATTTCTTAGGTTTTTCTATTTATTGCATCTGGGCTCTGAGCCCGAGTCCAAGTCAAAAAATGGCTTGTCAAGTCCAAGGCGAGTCCTACTCTTGTAACACTAGTGTGAACACATAGAGGAATAATGTATATGCCGATGAAGAGATAACCCATCCTTGTTTCCAAACAAACCATAGTATAGATATGGTTGGTCGAGATAAAACATCACTCTCCTAGATAGTTTGAACCATAATCTTTCATGGCTACAAACACACCTTCATTATGTGTGTTCTTGATCCTACTGAAGAAATGGTGGAATATGTTGTAGATCAAATATTGCAACCCTCAATCCACAAGAAGGTTACTTGTCCTAATTTCCGCAAATTTCTTTAAGATGTTCATCCTTCTTGAATAATGTGAACTATTGATGTTATCTAAATCTTTCAAACTATCTACAATCATGTGCAATACTGTAGAAGCTAGAGCTATATCTAATACTACAAATGACTGCTCAATGGAATCTTGATAGCAATATCACAATTTGACACATTGTAGAGAATACCTCCTACTTATCAATTGATGAGCTAAAGGGGCTCTATAATGAATGTTTCATGAGGCACAACACTTGCTGAAGGTTTTGCAAATGGGGTTGCAAGCTAAGTGGGGTTAACCTTGGGGAAAAAGCTTTGTGGTTAAGCGCTTGAGCTAGAGTATACTGGAATCGGTGACCTCCCGGGAAGGCCTAGTGCCTCACCTCTATGAGCATCACTTAGACACAATGAGTGCTAAGTGGGCCATTCAATATCATTTCAAATTTCTTTCTTTAAGAAACTTACAAATTTACAACTTAAGACTCCTCCAACCTAAGGGATCGATCTAGTGGAACATAGCTCAGAGTGATTCCACATGTTTCAATGCAAAAGTGGACCATTTCTAGCGTAAAAATACCTATTTGGACGTGTTGGAACAGTCTGCTTGGTCACAAAAGTTGTAGAACAAAAGTTGCACCACTTTGCAACTTTGCACTACTTGCATTTGATGTTTTTTCCATCAAGTAAAAATCTGCCACCACTGGAAAACCACTTTGAGATAGCCAAAACCAAGAGAGGTTTTCGTAGATAGGCTCAACACGCTCCTATAGGATCAGATGAGAAGTTTCTAAGCATCACGAAATATAATTAATAGCATGTTGAAGTTTGCAGCCATTTTGAACTTTGGACCCTTAAGGGATCGATCCAGTTGAACGTAGCTCAGAGCGATTCAACGCATTTCAGTGTGAAAAAATACCTATTTGGACATGTTGGAGCATTTAGTTTGTTCACACGAGTTGCAGAGCGAAAGTTACACCAATTTGCAACTTTGCACTGCTTGAATTTGACACTTTTTCCATCAAGTGAAAATTCGTCGTCACAAGAAAATAACTCCAAGATAGCAAAAATTGAGAGAGGTTTTTCTAGAGGGGCCCAATGCCTTTTTGTAGGATTAGATGAGAAGTTTCTAAATTTCACGGTATCCGAGTAATAGCATGCTGAAGTTTGCATCCATTTTGCACTTTGGACCCTTAATGGATCGTTCTGATTGAACGTAGCTCGAAGCGATTCCACATGTTTCAATGTGAAAAAATACCATGCCTAGCCTAAAAATACCTATTTGGATGCATTGGAGCAGTTAGTTTGGTCACACGAGTTGCAGAGCGAAAGTTGCACCACTTTGCAACTTTGCACTGCTCGAATTTGACACTTTTTCCATCAAGTGAAAATCCACCACCATGAGAAAACCACTCCAAGATAGCCGAAACCGAGAGAGGTTTTTCTAGAGGGGCCCAATGCCCTTTTGTAGGATTAAATGAGAAGTTTCTAAGTTTCACGATATCCAAGTACTAGCATGTTGAAGATTGCAGCCATTTTGCACTTTGGACCCTTAAGGGATCGATCCGGTTGAAGATACCTCAGAGTGATTCTACATGTTTCGGTGAAAAAAATACCATGCCTAGTGTAAAAATACCTATTCAGACGTGTTGGAGCAGCTAGTTTGGTCACACGAGTTGCAAAGCAAAAGTCGCACCACTTTGCACTGTTTGAATTTGACACTTTTTCCATCAAGTGAACATCCACTTCCATGAAGAAAACCACTCCAAGAAAACCAAAACCAAGAGAGGTTTTTGTAGAGGGGCCCAATGGCTTTTTGTAGGATCAGATGATAATTTTTTAGGTATCATGGTATCCGAGTACTAGCATGTTGAATTTTCCAGCCATTTTGCACTTTGGACCCTTTAGGGATCAATCCGGTGGAACATAGCTCGGAGTGATTCCACATGTTTCGGTGAGAAAGAGGACTATGCCTAGCATAAAAATACCTATTTGGATGTGTTGGAACAATATTCTTGGTTACATGAGTTGCAAAGTGAAAGTTGCACCACTTTCCAACTTTGCACAACTTGAATTTGACACTTTCTCCATCAAGTGAAAATCTGTCGCCACGAGAAAACTACTCCAAGATAGCCAAAACCGAGAGAGGTTTTCCTAGATGGATCCAAAACCTTTCTATAGGATTAGACGAGAAGTTTCTAAGTGTCACGCTATCCAAGTAATAGCATGTTGAAGTTTGTAGTTATTTTGCACTTTGGACCCTTAAGGGATCAATCCAGTGGAACATAGCTCAGAGCGATTCCACATGTTTTAGTGTAAAAAAGGACCATGTCTAGCATATAAATACATATTCAGACGTGCTGGAATAGTTTTCTTGGTCACACAAGCTACAGAATGGAAGTTGCACCACTTTGCAACTTTGCACTACTTGCATTTGATGCTTTTTCCATCAAGTGAAAATCCACCGCCACAAGAAAACCACTCCAAGATAGCCAAAAACGAGAGAGGTTTTCTTAGAGGGGGCCAACTCCTTTCTGTAGGATTAGACGAGAAGTTTCTAAGTGCCATGGTATCCAAGTAATAGCATGTTGAAGTTTGCAGCCATTTTGCACTTTGGACCCTTAAGGGATCGATCCGGTGGAACGTAGCTCAGAGCGATTCCACGTGTTTCAATGCAAAAAAATACCATTCCTAGCATGGAAATACCTATTTGGACACGTTGGAGTAGTTAGTTTGGTCACATGAGTTGCAAAGCAAAAGTTGCACCATTTTGCAACTTTGCACTGCTTGAATTTGACACTTTTTCAATCAAGTTAAAATCCGCTGCCACGAGAAAACCACTCCAAGATAGCCAAAAATGAGAGAATTTTTTCTAGAGGGGCCCAATGCATTTATGTAGAATTAGACAAAAAATTTCTATGTGTCAGGGTGTCTGAGTAATAGCATGCTAAATTTTGCAACCATTTTGCACTTTGGACCCTTAAGGGATCATTCCGATTGAACGTAGCTCAGAGCGATTCCTCGTGTTTCAATATGAAAAAGGACCATGCCTAGTGTAAACATACCTATTCAGATGCATTGGAGCAGTTAGTTTGGTCACACGAGTTGCAGAGCGAAAGTTGCACCACTTTGCAACTTTGCACTCTTTGAATTTGACACTTTTTCCATCAAGTGAAAATCCGCCGCCACAAGAAAACCACTCAAAGATAGCCAAAACCGAGAGACATTTTCCTAGAGGGGCCCAATACCTTTCTATAGGATTATATGAGAAGTTTCTAAGTGTCACGGTATCCGAGTAATAGCATGCTGAAGTTTGCAGCCATTTTCCACTTTGGACCCTTAAGGGATCGTTCTGGTTGAACGTAGGTCAGAGCGATTCCATGTGTTTCATTGCGAAAAAAGACCATGCCTAGTGTAAAAATACCTATTTGGATGCGTTGTAGCAATTATTTTGGTCACATGAGTTGGAGAGAAAAAGTTGCACCACTTTGCAACTTTGCACTACTTGAATTTGACACTTTTTCCATCAAGTGAAAATCCACCGCCATGCGAAAACCACTCCAAGATAGCAAAAACCGAGAGAGGTTTTTCTACACAGGCCCAATTCCTTTCTGTTGGATTAGATGAGAAGTTTCTAAGTGTCATGGTATCTGAGTACTAGCATATTGAAGTTTTCAGCCATTTTGCACTTTGGACCCTTAAGGGATCGGTCCGGTGGAACATAGCTCAGAGCGATTCTACGTGTTTCGGTACAAAAGAGGACCATTCCTAGCTTAAAAATACCTATTTCGATGTGTTGGAACAGTTTGCTTGGTCACATGAGTTGCAAAAAAATGTGTACAAATTGTTTACATGACCTTTATATGACCTTTTTCACATTGTTTACATTTCAAAATTCAAAGTTTGCAAATTTTCCTACTCAAGGCATTTACAGAACAAGGTGCTACTACAACAAACATGAACTCCAACCTTACAATATGTGATTATATCTCATTATGTAATTAAATCTTATTACAATACCTTTGGCACTTCATTCTCTTAGATCTTTTACAATGTCACGCATACATTCAAGATTCTCTTTAAATGTCTACATCATAGGTGCTCATTATGAGGTTAACTGAGTAACTTGAGATTCCCTCACTAAGCTTCACATGCTCTCTTATAATGGCTTGAAATCAAAATTTCGATTTGTCAAAATCATCAAAATAAGTATGTTCCATTGCTTTTTTGGCTGAGATTTTTTGTGATGGCTCTTAAATCAGCATTTTCTACAACAAAATATCAATCAACCCTTAGTAGTTTACTTACAAATACATAGAGTAAAAGAGAAAAAGAAAGAGCATCGAAAATTGAAATGAAATAAAAATAGATGGAAGGCACTACAGATGTTGCATGTAGGCATCAAAATAAGCATGTTAGATTGCTTTTTTAGTTGACATTCTCTTGGATGGCTAATATATCTGGATTTTTTGGAAGGGGACACCAATCCCTGTAAAAGAAGATGATAGCATTGGCATCAAACAAATTAATGCAGATAAAAGTATAAATTAATAAGAACCAACTTGTATATACTTACAAATTAATCCAACCAACCATCTGGGTCTGCTCTACTCTTTATTGTGTCAAGTATTGTCTCACGGTCAGACTCACAGACCTTCCATAATGTCTTGTTCAAAGGTCTACCCCCATATTTTCTCAAATTAACATTGGATGCCACAACAAGGTTTGAGTAAAGAAGAATCTTACGATGCATGTCAGAGTCCTGAAATAGGAAATGTTTAACACTTGAATGTGGGTACCTTCTAATCCATGTTCCGGTAACCACAACTGAGCCTGTAGGGTATTCGATGTTTTCTCCATCTATAACTAGGGCCTCCAATTTCTTTTTGGTTTCAACACAAGAACACAAGTAATATTTTGTTCCCTCTTCATTGTCTTCATCTGCAATAACTGCATAAACATGCCCTGCATTGATATGTGCAAAAAATCTCTTGAAATTTTGTCAACATTACGAATACAGTACAAAGTAAGATCTAACAATATGGAATTTCAACAACTAAGAAAGTAGATATATCACCTCGTTGAACTAAATCTGATATGTGGTCAAAGTCGACTGATGATTCTATCTCTGTCAGTTCTAATACCGTCGGAGGGTGATAGGTGTGAAGTGGGCTAAGATAACTTGTGAACCATTTTTCAACCCACTCCCCTGACTTAAAATCATTCTAGTCTTGCATTGTACATGAAGAACAAAATCATGCCATCTTTTGTGTATCAATACTCCATGACCATGTATTTGAGCTAAGGAAAGAGTGTACCTCACACGATACTATTAGCGTACAATAGTCTTCATATGGTGCAATGTTAGTATCATCCATCAACCAAAAAAATCTACGAACTGAAGAAGTACCTTCATTACCTAGACCCATCAAAGCATTACACCACTCAACGATTGATTTTTCATCTATCAACTTTGCACTATCTTTGTACTTTAACTCTTCTTGTGCTAATGCTATTTTCATGCATGCTCATGCACCATCATGCTCCCTCTTTCCATGTCCAACCTCAGAAAAGTTCTACATATGTTCAACACCTATAATGACATGCATCCTGCACAACCAATGGAACATGTACGAGTTCTTGAGCTGTGCTACACAGTTATCAGACCATATTATATGTTGATCGTATTCTATGCCCCTCTAATCCAAACCACTATAGAACATCTAGAAGCAACCTTGTACGAACTCTGGAGAATGTGTTGGATCATCACTAATGTAAAAGTGGTACTCCCTCAATACCTTCCTTTTCTCATCTGTACTATCAGATGCATGAATGAATGCTATGTACACAAATATCGAAACTTGTGTGGAGTTGTAATACTTTGACTGCACCTCATGTTGTGGTTGTAGAGTTTAGTTCTCTACAAATTCAACCAAAGATACTATGCTTCCAACTGGAATGGTGTCCTTACATAGCTTGAACTGTGTGTCCAACCATCGGGCTCTATGGGTAAGCATTGAATACTTAGATAGTATACTGTCATGAAATGTGGTCATAAATTTGTGCACTAGAATCTTCTCAATAACCAAATCACACCTTTTTGCTTGAGACCCATATTTTGTAGCATATGCCATTGTTTTATAATTCCCAAACTCTACTAGTTTTTGTCCCACCTCATCTATGCTTTCCATATGTTGACATACTGGCATATGCTAGAAGCCACCGCAATGCTCGCATGAACCATCCAAACATGTCCTATAGAATATCTGGTCATCCTCTATTTCACATAAATTTTTTGATAAGAACTCTCTTCAAGATTTTGGTGGGGCTTCTATGCCACAATCCTTCAAAACATCATTAGTATGCAAATCTAAACATATAGAATGATAACATCATAATGGTTAGAAAATTCAATATGTAGTCTACAACAACAAGTAGTGCATGTGTGATTTATCTTGACATAAAAAGGTTTAAGCAGTTCAAAAAATCTTTGATAGACACTAATTTGAGGATAATCATTGTCAAATTTCTGAAAAAATTGGATTTGAGTCATATCCAAAAAATGCTTTGGATGTGGCTCACGATTCCGACTACCGATTCTCCTTCTTACCACATCCCTTTGATTCAGAGATGGCCTTGTGTTATTCTTCCAATACTCTTCAATTAGTGTTCTCAAGGCTTCGACAACTTCTTTATCTTTTCATGACAATCTCCACGAGAATGCCCATAATTCATTTGTATCATTGCCCTCAATTCTTTGCCACCTTTGAATGGATCTTGATAAAGTTTGTCTACTAACTATTTTTTCACTAGTCTTTTTAATCAGGTGATCTCTCTTTGTTTGACAACTTACCAAAGTTGATGTAATGAGACATCGGGTGACATTACTATCCTTTGAGCATGATGTCTTACCCACACTCTCATATGCATCCATTAGATTCCTCACAATAGTGTCTTCACTTGATGCATTCGATGTTCTCAACCGAAGAGTCTTCATGATGTTCCTATACTTTACACCCCACATCATTTCAATAAATAGTTGACATCTTGCAGTCTCATTTAGCCTTTCAAAGAATCATTCCCAAATCTTATCAGCATATCTTCTACAAGTGCATGTTGAAATCTTACCTTCCATGTGCTGCAAAATCTCATCATCAATATTAATCAAATACTTTGGCTTTCTACGCAAAATTCTTGGTGGTGTTCTCCTACGTACATACATCTCAACATTAGGAATTTCATCAATATTTAATTGAGGTGGGCTAGATTGCATACCTTTCATCAAGGGTGGAGAAGAAGACATACCTTGAGGTTCACATGGGAATGATGGCATACCTTCTTCATCAATTTCGAGTGATGATGTATTCTCAACTTGAGATGTGTTGGATGGTGTCCAACAATATTCACTTGTGGTAAATGGTGTCCCTCCATATTCACTTGCAGTAGATGGTGTCTATCCATATTCAATTGTGCTAGATGGTGTCCCTCCATATTCGCTTGTGCTTATGGTTTCCCTTCATATTCACTTGTCGTAGATGGTGTGTCTCCAACTACGATATCTGAATCTGTCTTATGACGATGCTTTCACATTCGTGCTTGTTATGTTGCCAATTCCCGTTCTCTTTTTGACAGTTGAGGTTCCTCTACAATCGGGTTGTTTTCATCAATCATTTCCAATTTCTTCTTTTCATGATATGCTGCCACTCGAACTCTCTCCTTTTCTTTCAAGGTTTTGTTCTCTGCTTCTGTTTTTGTCGTCTTTATCTTTTTCTTTGGCATGGCGGATAATTTTATCTGTACCATGGTAATGAGACGAATATTAGTTCCTAAAAAAGTGTTGAAGGAGTGGTCTATGTAATGAAATTTTGACCTTGTGGAGGGTGTTTTGAATATGTTTGATGATTTGGAATGGTCTGGGAAGGCGCGGGCATAGGAGTTTCTATAAACACTCCCTCTTTGCATTAAAAAATGGGGGTTTTTGTATTGGAAGCCTAGTTGGGCGGGTAAGGTCCTAAGACCTAGAAATTATCTTGTTTTGAGACCTAATTAAAGATATTTTTGGGTTTGGAAGTCTAGTGTGAAGATCTAAGGGTAGTTTCATTGTAAAATTGGCCTACTTGGAGGCCTAAAATAGTGAAAAAGGTCAGTTTTCTTAATGTTGTCCCAAAGGAGTCATGTGATGGGTTAAGGTATGTCTTGCAACTCTGAAACTGGTGCTACAATCATTATTTTATTTTCCTATTGTTTTCAAAAGTTTTGGAGTTAAGGGCCCAAAACTGGTTTTGCACAGTAACTAGATTCCAAGGGTGAAATTTGAGAAATAATGTTTTTGTTTGTTGTCCATCTTAGAGGAGTGTTGGGATTGGTCCATTACACCTTTTTAATCTTCTTAGATGGCTCTTGAAGGCGAGTTTACATCTTCAATGGTTTTGGGTCCTCTAACTCTACATCAAAAATGAGTATCATAGTTTGAAGTGTGTGCATAGTTTGGGAGATGCATGTGACAGTTTGTAGATGCTTGGCTACTAGTAATGTGGACAATAAACAAAGGAACTAAGTTTGTGTGTAAGGGCAGACTTTTGAAAGGTTTCATTTTTTTTGTACTAACTCAAACAAATATTTATTAAGCAAATAATGGTTTGGTTGTGCCTTAAGAATTATAGTTTGTGTTTGTAAACAATGGTGCCATTATGGAAGATTTAAGACAACTTGTGAATGAACTAATCATTGGTTGATTTTTTGAGGAACCTAGTTGATTGTAATTAGTTATTTTCAATATTTTCAAGGTGTTTTGAAGGTCCTTAAGGAATTGGGAACTCTTAATGCTAATTTGAGTATACGAGTCAAATGTTTTGTGAAGGGAAATATAGTTGAATAAGTGTGTCAAGAAAGGTGTTGATTTCTTCCTTTGTACTGCATCAGTTTGTGCAGAGATATTGCAAGGTGTTTGGACCCTTCAAAGGAATGGGAGAGGCATGTAGTTGTCTTAAAGGATGAATTTTGGTGAATGGTTCTGAATGTCTATAATTGGCAAGTGTATATAATTGTGTATATAATTTGGTAATTTAAAATGTGCATTGACAACCTAAGGTTATAATGACAAAAAAAAATGAAAGCAAGCCATAATAGAATGAAAGAAAATGTGTAAAGACTTCACATACCTTAAAAACCAAACTTTCAAATGGAGGATTTCAACCCAATTATGTAGCCTTAGCTTCTTCTTTATTCAAACTCCACAATAATTTAACTTGTTGAAAAGCTTTTTCCCTTCCACACTTCAATTTTATATCAGTTTTCAATGGAATTCAAACTTCAATTGATACTATATGTCTTTCAACATGGAAACTCTACTATTTCATGCAAAGGTGGTAAAAAGATCATGGAAAAGGTGATGGAATGTGAAAAATATGCTTGCACACTTTACAACATCATCGAAAAGCTATTTTTTGTCGGAGCACGTACAAAACTCGGGGAATATGAAAACTATGGGCCTTCAAATTATGGGTATATAGAGTTTTCTACCATTTTAGTGGAGTAAAAAATGCGCTCATATTATAATGCACATGTGTTATAACATGAGCGCATTATGTGAAATTTTGTTTTCTTAGTGTATTTTTGAGAGTATAGGAGTTTCTAAGAGAGTGGGAGGGAGAGAGGCGGAGAAGGGGAGATAGAGAGGAACGAAGAAGGGGAGAGTGGGAGAAAGAGAGAGGGGGAGGGAGAGAGGGAGAGAGTGGGAGATAGAGTGGGAGGGAGAGAGGGGGAGAGTGGGAGAAAGAGAGAGTGGGAGAAGGGGAGAAGCGGAGAGTGGGAGACCAAAAGAGTGGGAGAGAGTGGGAGAAAGAGAGGGAGGGAGAGAGGGTGAAAGTGGGAGAAAGATAGAGTGGGAGGGAGAGACAGGGAGAGTGCGAGGGAGAGAGGGAGAGAGTGGGAGATAGAGAGGGAGGGAGAGATGGTGAGAGTGGGACAAGGGGAGAAGCAGAGAGTGGTAGATAGAGAGGGAGGGAGAAATGGTGAGAGTGGGAGAAGGCAAGAAGCAGAGAGTGGGAGATAGAGAGGGAGGGAGAGACGGTGAGAGTGGGAGAAAGATAATCCGTCAACCCTCACCCCTCAACCCTCAACCCTTAAACCCTAATCAGTCAAACCCCTATACTCTCTTAATCCCTCAACCCTAAAACACTAATCCCTCAACCCTCAACCCTTAAACCCTAATCCCTTAATCTCTATACCCTATTAATCCTTGAACCCTCAACCCTCAACCCTTATACCCTAATCCCTCAACCACTATACCCTCTTAATCCCTCAACCCTCAACCCCTAAACCCTAATCCCTCAACCCCTATACCCACTTCATCCCTCAACCCTCAATCCTAAACCCTTAAACCCTAATCCCTCAACCCCCATATCCTCTTAATCCCTCAACCCTCAACCCTTAAACCCTAATCCCTCAATCCCTATACCCTCTTAATCCTTGAACCCTCAACCCTCAACCCTTAAACCTTAATCCCTCAACCACTATACCCTCTTAATACCTCAACCCTGAAACCCTAATCCCTCAAACCTTAAACCCTAATCCCTTAACCCGTATAACCTCTTAATTCCTCAATCCTCAATCCCTAATCCCTCAACCCTCAACCCTTACACCCTAATCCCTCGATCAGTATACCCTCTTAATTCTTGAACCCTCAACCCCTCAACCATGAAACCCTAATCCCTCAACCAATATACCCTCTTAATCCCTCAACCCTCAAAACCTAAACCCTAATACCTCAACCCCCTATACCCTTTTAAACCCTCAACCCTCAATCCTCAACCCTTAAACCCTAATCACTCAACCCCTATACCCTCTTAATCCCTCAACCCTAATACCTCAACCCTCAACCCTTAAACCCTAATCCATCAATCCCTACACCCTCTTAATCCTTAATACCTCAACCCTCAACCCCTATACATTTTTAAACCCTCAACCCTTAAATCCTAATCCCTCAACCCTTCAACCCGAATCCCTCAACCCCTATACCCTCTTAATCCCTCAACCCTCAATCTCAACCCTTAAACCCTAATCCCTCAACACCAATACCGTCTTAATCCTTGAACCCTCAACCCTCAACCCTTAAATGCTAATCCATCAACCCCTATACCCTCTTAATCCATCAACCCTCAACCCTTAAACCCTAATCCCTCAACCCCTATACCCTCTTAATCCCTCAACCCTCAAACCCTAATCCCTCAACCCTAAACCCTTAAACCCTAATCCCTCAATCCCTATACCCTCTTAATCCTTGAACCCTCAACCCTCAACCCTTAAACCCTAATCCCTCAACCACTATACCCTCTTAATTGTTCAACCCTCAACCCCTAAACCCTAATCCCTCAACTCTCAACCCTCAACCCTTAAATCCTAATCTCTCAACCCTCAACCCTCAAACGCCGATAAAGCCTAATCCCTCAAACCCTATACCCTCTTAATCCCTCAACCCTCAACCCTCAAACCTTAAACTTTAATCCCTCAACCCCTATACCCTATGAATCACTCAACCCTCAACCCTTAAACCCTAATCCCTCAACTCCTATAACCTCTACCCTATAACCTATTAATCCCTCATACTTAAACCCTAAACCCTAATCCCTTATACCTTCTTAATCCCTCAACCCTCAATGCTTAACCCTTAAACCATAATCCCTCAGTCATTATACCCTCTTAATCCCTTAACCTACAACCCGTAAACCCTAATCCCTTAACCCCTATACCCTCTTAATCCCTAAACCCTTAAACCCTAATCCCTCAACCCTTAAACCCTAATCCCTCAACCCCTATACCCTCTTAATCCCTCAACCTCCAATCCCCAACCCTTAAACCCTAATCCCTCAACCCCTATACCCTCTTAATCCTTGAACCCTCAACCCTCAACCCTTAAAGCCTAATCCCTCAACCCCTATACCCTCTTAATCCATCAACCCACAACCCTTACACCCTAATCCCTCAACCCCTATATCCTCTTAATCCCTCAGCCCTCAACCCTCAACCCTCAACTATTAAACCCTAATCACTCAACCCTGATACCCTCTTAATCCCTCAACCCTCAATGCTCAACCATCAACCCTCAACCCTTAAAATCTAATCCCTCAAACCATATACCCTCATAATCCGTCATCCCTCAACCGTCAACCCTCAAAACTTAAACCCTAATACCTCAACCCCAATACCCTCTTAATCCCTCAACCCTCAAACCCTAATTCCTCAACCCTCAACCCTTAAACCCTAATTCCTCAATCCCTATACCCTCTTAATCCTTGAACCCTCAACACTCAACCATTAAAACCTAATCCCTCAACCCCTATATCCTCTTAATCCCTCAACCCTCGACCATTTAACCCTAATCCCTCAATCCATATAACCTCTTAATCCCTCAGCCCCTAGCCCTAAAACCCAAATCACTCAACCCCTATAACCTCTTAATCCATCAAACCTCAACCCTCAACCCTCAAACCCTAATCCCTCAACACCTATACCCTCTTAATCCCTCAACCCTCGACGCTCAACCCTCAACCCTCAACCCTTAAACCCTAAACCCTCAAATTTTATACCCTCTTAATCCCTCAACCCTCAACCCTTAACCCTTAAACCCTAATCCCTGATCCCCTATATCCTCTTAATCCCTCAACCCTTAAACCGTAATCCCTCAATCCTTAAACCCTAAACCCTCAACCCCTATACCCTCTTAATCCCTCAACCTTCAATCCTCAACCCTTAAACCCTAATCCCTAAATCCCTATACCCTCTTAATTCATCAACCCTCAACCCTTAAACCCTAATCCCTCAACCCTTATACCCTCTTAATCGCTCAACCCTCAACCCTCAACCCTTAAACCTAAATCCCTCAATCCCTATACCCTCTTAATCCCTCAACCCTTAACCCTTAAACCCTAATCCCTCAACCCCTATACCCTCTTAATCTATCAACCCTCAACCCTTAAAATGTAATCCCTCAACCCTTATACCCTCTTAATCCCTCATCCCTCAACCCTAAACCCTTAAACCCTAATCCCTCAACCCCTATACCCTCATAATCCGTCAACCCTCAACCCTCAACCCTAAACCCTTAAACCCTTAAACCCTAATCCATCTAACCCTATTCCATCTTAATCCCTCAACCCTTAAACTCTAATCCCTCAATCCCTATACCCTCTTGATCCTTGAATCCTCAACCCTCAACCCTTAAAAAACCCTAATCCCTAAACCACCATACCCTCTTAATCCCTCAACCCTCAACCCCTAAACCCTAATGCCTAAACCCCTATACCGTCTTAATCCCTCAACTCTCAACCCTCAAACCTCTACCCTCAACCCTTAAAACCTAATCCCTCAACCCCTATACCTTCTTAATCCCTCAACCCTCAACCCTCAACCCTCAAACCTTAATCCCTTAACACCTATACCCTCTTAATCCTTAACCCCTCAACCCTCAGTCATTAAAGCCTAATCCCTCAACCCATATACCTCTTAATCCTTCAACCCTCAACCCTCAACCCTTAAATTTTAATCCCTTAACCCTCAACCCTTAAACCCGAATCCCTCAACTCCAATAACCTCTACCCTTAAACCTATTAATCCCTCATACCTAAATCCTAAACCCTAACCCCCTATACCCTCTTAATTCCACAAGCCTCAATATTCAACCATTAAACCCTAATCCCTCAATCCCTATACCTCTTACTCCCTCAAACCTCAACCGTTAAACCCTAATCCCTCAACCCCTATACCCTCTTAATCCCTCAAACCTTAAACCCTAATCCCTCAACCACCATACCCTCTTAATCCCTGAACCCTCAACCCCTAAACCCTAGTGCCTAAACCCCTATGCCATCTTAATCCCTCAACTCTCAACCCTCAAACCTCAACCCTCAACCCTTAAACCCTAATCCCTCAACCCCTATACCTTCTTAATCCCTCAACCCTCAACCCTCAACCCTTAAACCTTAATCCCTTAACCCCTATACCCTCTTAGTCCTTGACCCCTCAACCCTCAACCATTAAAGCCTAATCCCTCAACCCATATACCCTCTTAATCCTTCGACCCTCAACCCTCAACCCTTAAATTTTAATCCCTTAACCCATATACACTTTAAATCCCTCAACCCTCAACCCTTAAACTCTAATCCCTCAACTCCAATAACCTCTACCATTAAACCTATTAATCCCTCATACCTAAATCCTAAACCCTAATCCCCTATACCCTCCTAATCCATCAAGCCTCAATCTTCAACCCTTAAACACTAATCCCTCAATCCCTATACCCTCTTAATCCCTCAAACCTCAACCCTTAAACCCTAATCCCTCAACCCCTATACCCTATTAATCCCTCAATCCTTAAACCCTAATCCCCCAACCCTTAAACCCTAATCCCTCAACCCCTATAACCTCTTAATCCCTCAACTTTCAATCCTCAACCCTTAAATCCTAATCCCTCAATGCCTATACCCTCTTAATCTATCAACCCTCGACCCTTAACCCTCAACCCTCAAAGCTCAACCCATAAACCCTCGTAATTCATCAACCCACAACCCTCAACCCTCAAACCCTCAACCCTCAACCCTCAACCCTCAACCCTCAACCCTCAACCCTTAAACCCTAATCCTTCAACCCTTATACCCTCTTAATCGCTCAACCCTCAAACCCTAATCCCTCATCCCTCAACCCTTAAACCCTAATCCCTCAATCCCTAAACCCTCTTAATCCTTTAACCCTCAACACTCAACCCTTAAACCCTAATCCCTCAACCACTATACCCTCTTAATCCCTAAACTCTCAACCCTCAACCCTCAACCCTTCAACCCTAATCCCTCAACCCCTATACCTTCTTAATCCCTCAACCCTCAACCCTCAACCCTTAAACCCTAATCCTTTAACCCCTATACCCTCTTAATCCTTGAACCCTCAACCCTAAGCCATTAAAGCCTAATTGCTCAATCGCTATACCCTCTTAATCCCTCAACCCTCAACCCTCAACCCTTAAAATTTAATCCTTCAACCCCTATACCCTTTGAATCCCTCAACCCTCAACCCTTAAACCCTTATTCCTCAACAACCATACCCTCTTAATCCCTCAACCCTCAACCCCTAAACCCCTATACCATCTTAAACCCTTAACTCTCATCCCTCAAACCTCAACCCTCAACCCTTAAACCCTAATCCCTCAACCCCTATACCTTCTTAATCCCTCAACCCTCAACCCTCAACCCTCAACCCTTAAACCTTAATGCCTCAACCCCTATACCCTCTTAATCATTGACCCCTCAATCCATATACCCTCTTAATCCATCAACCCTCAACCCTCAACCCTAAACCCTTAAACCCTTAAACCCTTAAACCCTTAAACCCTAATCCCTCAACCCCTATACCGTCTTAATCCCTCAACCCTTAAACCCTAATCCCTCAATCCCTATACCCTCTTAATCCTTGAATCCTCAACCCTCAACCCTTAAATGCTAATCCTTAAACCACCATAACCTCTTAATCCCTCAACCCTCAACCCCTAAACCCTAATGCCTAAACCCCTATACCAGCTTAATCCCTCAACTCTCAACCCTCAAACCTCTACCCTCAACCCTTAAACCCTAATACCTCAATCCCTATACCTTCTTAATAATTTAATCCCTACACCCTCTTAACCCTTGACTTCTCAACCCTCAGCCATTAAATCCTAATCCCTCAACCCATATCCCCTCTTAATCATTCAACCCTCAACCCTCAACCCTTAAATTTTCATCCCTTAACCCCTATACGCTTTAAATCCCTCAACTCCAATAACCTCTACCCTTAAACCTATTAATCCCTCATACCTAAATCCTAAACCCTAATACCCTATACCCTCTTAATCCCTCAAGCCTCAATCTTCAACCCTTAAACCCTAATCCATCAATCTCTATACCCTCTTAATCCCTTAAACCTCAACCCTTAAACCCTAATGCCTCAACCCCTATACCCTCTTAATGCCTTAAACCTTAAACCCTAATCCCTCAACCCTTAAACCCTAATCCCTCAACCCCCATAACCTCTTAATCCCTCAACCTTCAATCCTCAACCCTTAAATCCTAATCCCTCAATGCCTATACCCTCGTAATTTGTCAACCCTCAACCCTCAAACCTCAACACTTAAACCCTAATCCCTCAACCCTTATACCCTCGTAATCCGTCAACCTTGAACCCTCAAACCTCAACCCTCAACCCTCAACCCTCAACCCTCAACCCTTAAACCCTAATACTTCAACCCCTATACCCTCTTAATCCCTCAACCCTAAAACCCTAAACCCTCAACCCTCAACCCTTAAACCCTAATCCCTCAATCCCTATACCCTCTTAATCCTTTAACCGTCAACACTCAACCCTTAAACCCTAATCCATCAACCACTATACCCTCTTAATCCCTCAACTCTCAACCCTCAACCCTCAACCCTCAACTTTCAACCCTCAACCCTTACACCCTAATCCCTCAACCCCTATACCTTCTTGATCCCTCAACCCTCAACCCTCAACCCTCAACCCTTAAACCCTAATCCTTTAACCCCTATACCCTCTTAATCCTTGAACCCTCAACCCTAAGCCATTAAAGCCTAATCTCTCAACCGCTATACCCTCTTAATCCATTACCCCTAAACCCTCAACCCTTAAACTTTAATCCTTCAACCCCTATACCCTTTGAATCCCTCAACCCTCAACCCTTAAACCCTTATCCCTCAACTCCTATAACCTATTAATCCCTCATTCATAAACCCCAAACCCTAATCCCCTATACCCTCTTAATCCCTCAACCTTCAATCTTGAACCCTTAAACCCTAATCACTTAATCCCTATACCCTCTTAATCCCTTAACCCTAAACCCTTAAACCATAATCCCTCAAACCTTATACCCTCTTAATCCTTGAACCCTTAAACCCTATTCTCTCAACCCTTGAACCCTAATCCCTTAATCCCTATACCCTCTTAATCCTACAACCTTCAATCCTCAACCCTTAAACCATAATCCATCAACCCCTATACCCTCTTAATCCTTGAAGACGCAACCGTCAACCCTTAAATCCTAATCCCTCAAACCCTATACCCTCTTAATCCGTCAAGTACTCAACCCTTAAACCCTAATCTGTCAAACCCTTTTCCCTCTTAATCCATCAATCCTCAACCATCAACCGTCAACCCTTAAACCCTAATCCCTCAGTCCCTATACCCTGTTAATCTCTCAACCACTATACCCTCTTAATCCCTCAACTCTCAACCCTTAACCCTAATCCCCCAACCCCTATACCCACCTAATCCCTCAACCCTCAATCCTGAACCCTTAAACCCTAATCCTTGAACCCCTATACACTCTTAATCCCTCAACCCTCAAAACCTAATCCCTCAACCCTCAACCCTTAAACCCGGATCCCTCAATCCCTATGCCCTCCTAATCCTTGAACCCTCAACCCTCAACCCTTAAACATTAATCCCTCAACCACTACACCCTCTTAATACCTCAACCCTTAAAACCTAATCCCTCAAACCTTAAACCCTAATCCCTTAACCCCTATACTCTCTTAATCCCTCAATCCTCAATCCCTAATCCCTCAACCCTCAACCCTTAAACCCTAATCCCTCAATCCCTATACCCACTTAATCCTTGAACCCTCAAGCATTAAAACCTAATCACTCAACCACTATACCCTCTTAATCGCTCAACCCTCAACCCCTAAACCCTAATCCCTCAACCCCTATACCCTTTTAATCCCTCAACCCTCAATCCTCAACCCTTAAACCCTAATCCCTCAACCCCTATACCCTCTTAATCCCTCAACCCTCGAACCCTAATACCTCAACCCTCAACCCTTAAATCCTAATCCCTCAATCCCTATACCCTCTTAATATTTGATACCTCAACCCTCAACCCTTAAACCCTAATCCCTCAACCCCTATACCCTTTTAATCCCTCAACCCTTAAATCCTAATCCCTCAACGCTTAAACCCTAATCCCTCAACTCCTATACCCTCTTAATCCCTCAACCCTCAATCCCCAACCCTTAAACCCTAATCCCTCGACCCCTATACCCTCTTAATCCTTGAACCCTCAACCCTCAACCCTTAAATCTAA
>CM021102.1:341474668-341586685 GCA_007115665.2 Sequoiadendron giganteum | reverse complement strand
CATAATCTCTCTTATGCTTTCCATCAAAAATAGTTTTACCTTTTCCATAGTTCTTAGAAAATGTGTCATCACTAAACTTAATAAAACCAACATCATACTTCTTAATCTTGAAAAAATTACTCTTATCGAATTTCGTATGATTTGAACAACTATTATTAATTATCCAATACTTTCTCTCCTCTTTTGCATGAAATGAATTCATTATAGAACTTTCCTTAAATATTGTGACCTATTTCCGGATCAATTTCTATCACACATCTATCAAGGTTAGAAGAATTAGTTCAAGCCTTCAAATCTATGAACAAACATTCATCACCTGTATCATCTAGATAGTCTAATTCCTCATAATCAGATGCACCACTATATTCTTTAACATAATAACTCTTCTTTTAAAATATTTACATATATAATCTTTATGTTTTTCATTTGAAACTTTATCTAGAAATTTTGAAGCATAATGACCAATATTTCCATTATTGAAAAATTGGAAAGGTAACTTACCTCTATATTTTCTAATGCCCTTTTTCAATCTTCATACAAAATTTGCTTCCACCTCGTCAAGATCATCTATATCGTATTCATCATTATTATATTTTGTGTTGAATTTAAAAGTAGTTTCTTTCCTGGAAGCATCTTTGTCAAACTATCTTATTTCAAAAATTTTTAAAGCACCAAATAATTGATCTCTAGTATAATAATCCTTATTCAAAGCTTCCTCCATATCAAAAAATTTAGAACTATAATATTTCGAAAGGGATCTTAGTACCTTTTCACAATCTCACTTTCCTCAACATTTCTAGCAAGATCATTGATGAAATTGATAATTTCATCTACCCTATGCCTATATCCTACAATATCTTCATCCTCTAACATCCTTAAGGTTTCAAATTTGGCCAAAAAATTCTACATATTTTCTTTCTTCACCTTAGCATCTCCTCCATAGATTATTTTCAAGTTCTCCCAAACCTCTTTATTATTATTGCTGCTTATAAATTTCAAAAATTCTAAATTAGAATATTGACTCAAAATAGAATTCTTGAAGTATAAATAACAATTCTAAAATCATACATAAAAATTATAATAAATGAGAGAATAAAAAATCCATAACACACACAACACATGAGCACTAGAATTTTTACGTAGAAAACCCAAGATGGGAAAAACCATCGTGAGGATTAACTCACAATATATGTTATAATTGGTTATAAGATATTACAAAAAAGGCTCACTACTAGGAGAATTGATTGTCCAAGTGAACTCACTATTCCTAAAGAAAATAAAGATACAAAGAGGTGGCTTCATAGCTAGAATTTGAAGTGATAAAAGTGCATCTAACCATATGTTGGATTCAATTCCTTTAAAGGTCATAACACACTCTGATCAACTCAAATTACAAGTCTATGCTCTGCTCTATATTTGTACACCATTTCTCAACATTCGTAGCTTATTCACACGATTCTACAAGATTTCAAATCATAGTTGGTATTCAAATTATGTAACCATAAAAATCCTCTAATCCTTAACTCAAATTAACCTTGTACATATATTGAACTCCATCTCAAGCACAAATTGGTTCAACCTAATTAGATGTAGGCTTAAATTACAAAAAAATATGCCTTGTCGACATCCAATTCAAACCAAAATTTCCTTCACACCAAAAACACTAGAAATACAAGACATAATGGACCTATAAAAACTAATTTCCCATTTTCAACACATATGTAATCTTCGTAAGGGTAAAAGCACAAAGCTATGTCACACTTTATAAAGGAAACAACCAATGTTGTTTCAACTTTTAAACTTGAATCACTAAAAAGTGGCATATATGTTTTGAATTTTAAAATTACGTAAACTAGTAAAATATGTATTTTTAAAATTAAAAAATTAAAAAAAATTGTAACACATTACATACCTCAAGTCGACCAAGCAGAGAACCAAAAGGTAAAATACTCCAACTAATCATCACAATAGGTTATGTGGACCAAAATATATCATTTCAACTACAAAATACAATGTACTAGCACCTATAAGCATTCTTGCACAAAACCACAATGACTAACTCAAATCCATGGAGGAATGGAAAGCAATTAGGTATAGCTAGTAGACAAAAAACAATGTAAAACCATATCCACTAAACTTTTTTTACTCACAACTTTTGGATGATTTACTCAAAACAATTGAAATTATTAAATAAGATGTTAGTGACATCCATGTACAACATACTAGAACTAGATATTTATATTTGATAGGGTGAATAACTATGAACCAAAATACTGGAGGGAACTGTGTGTTGAACCTGCTAGTGTAGACACTTAGCCAAAATAAAATGTTCCAAAATAACTTATATGTAAACATCCATCATGTAGTTTTGAAATCAATGAAAACTCATTAATGGAAATATTCTTCATTCTTTAAATAATATCCCTCTTAGTCATTGATGGCAACATGTGCCAAAGAAATATTTCTCCAAAAGTATTTATCCACTTCATCTTTACAAAAACTATTTTTTTAGGGTCATAAATATCCTCATATTCTTCAAATATTCTTCAATATAAATCACTAATAGAACCATTTAATTTTTTAGGTTCTAATCTAGGTAAAAATAATTATCTCAATCCATTCAATTTTAATAACCAATTCTAGTGAGGGATGTATTAGTCATCCTTGTTTATATTTATCTTTAATAATAAAATTATCACCTAATGGACTTTCTTATTTTCATCATGACTATCATCTTAAATCTATGGTTCATATTAACTTTCCTTATATCCTCTTCTACCACATCCAGCTAAATATAGATATTAAACCAATCATAGTTTAAGTGGTTCACCAATTTATTTCTTGTAATATTATTATGGCCTTTATAGATATCCAAGTATAGATAAATTTTTCAAACTTGATGTAAATTGGCTCAAATTTTTTTGGGTAGTCAACACAAAAATTAAACTTCATGATGATATTCCTTCATTAGAAACCTTACTACCTTTCTTCAAGAAACTAATATGAAACTTTTCTAGGAAATGTTTTATATATAAACTAATACATAGTTAAGGTAAATGAACCTCCAATTATGGATTATCCAACTAGAAATTTCAAATCTAAACATTCTTTAAAGACATAATAATTTAACTAGTAAAAACATCATGGATGTCCAGAACATCTTTTAATATTATTTATTTTATTTAAATAAGAGCTATAGTGCTACATATTTCTAGGAATTAAACTTTAGTCATAAGCTAGAACTTATGATAGATTTAACTTAATGAATATCTTGTATTTTAACCTTTCTCATAAACATATCTTTTTATATCACCATCTTCTTCCTCTAATGATCTTATTAGAATATTTTCTCTTTCAACTTGTTTAATATTAGATAGGTCCCTTTTTTCTGTACTTGACTACCTACCTTCTCAAGTCTAATTTTTTTTAAACTCATAGAATATTAAGGATCTTTATATATAAAAAGTATAGAATAAATTATGGTGATATATAACACAATAAACACCTATAATAGATTATTTTTATTTAAGGATCCACCTACTCAAACTTAAATATTTTTGTCATTGGCTAAATCCTTCAAAGTTACCTACATTATCTAGTTTCAATGTGTAAATTCACTATTAGCATGCACAATATTATCATTTTTATATATTTTAAGATAAGTGTATCCAAATTTTATGTGGTTTCATACATTACCCCTCTTAGGACCTATATTCAAGTATGTATAATCAATAATTATCACAATTCTTAAATGTATGTCATATCATTCAAAAACGTTATCATTATGTATAGTAAATAAGATGATATAGGTTCCAACTAACTCTTTGTATTGAAAAATTAAATATGATGATTAAGAAAAAATGAAAATATAATAGAAAGTTATATATAGATACATGGCGGAATATAGGATCCCAACTACTTGATACACATTCATGGAGCCATAGTCATATACTTGGAGAATATCATTTAAATGAGTTTCCTAGGTGTGATAGGAAAGGTGTGTTTTAAATTCCATGCATGACCTGTCAAGTGATAGGTACTATAATAATTTGTTTAAGAATTGTTAGATGATGTCTTTAAGAATTCAATAAAATTCTAAAATTTGGTTCCATAAGAGATATTTTATCTTGTGTAGATTACAATTGCTACACGAGATCACATTCTTTAGGGTTATTAACAAAAATATGTGATGGAGGAAGAAATTAATAGTACTAGCTTTAGAAGGAAAGTTGGGATTCATATGTTTTTTATTATTTCATTGAGTGTCCCATTGTGTACATGACTTTAATTGTTTAATTTAATATATGTTAGGGGAGGATAATTGTTTGTATTTTCTATGACATAAATTAGTCTAAATTCATTTTATGCCTTTTTAATGTTAAATTGAATGCATCTTAAATGATGTATTTTGAACTTGTGTTCTCAATGTAACATTTAGTTTAAAGTTTGTAGATTATTTAATTAGTTTGTTGATATATATATTTTTAATTGTTTAACATGTAATGTTCCTTTCAACATGGAGCAAAATTTACCATTCGCTGATGACTTTCTATTCCATAACGAGTACATATTTTATAATGGGTATGCATTTTTGTAGTTTGAATTCCCAAACCAAAAAAATTAAAAATCCAAGGCAGATTTAGCTTGGTAGTGCCTTTGACCTACAACTAAAAAACTAAGGTAGATTCAATGGAAATGTTCAACTTGGGAAATAGTTGATGGAATGTTTTTTCAAAACTAGTCTATGAAATTAAAATCCATTATAGATCACGATGTCTAGTTTTCAAATATATATTTTTTGTTAAGTTTTGATTATTTTTTCTTTTCTTTTTTAATTAATTTATAAGAAAACTGGTCCATAAATTTGAACTATCAAGCTTTTTTGTTTTTTAATAATCTTTTCCTTTTATTTTTTTTGTAAAAAAATTATATGACATCAAATTTCAAAAATTCTCTATGTACAATATTTTTTTTTAAAATTTTTAGTTTAGGTCCAGTTATGCTATTCAGACATGTTTATTTTTAAAAATAACAATGAGGGCCAATAAAAATTCAATAAAAAATTATTTAATAAAACATTATAAAAAATAGCCTCATCAATCCTCATGTTGTTACATACCTTTCCCCAAAAGCAATTAGGAAAATACTCTTATTAAGGTCAGAAAGGGTGTTTGTACCTATGCACAATATGATAAAAAAATGACTTTTAAAAAGTGGTTTTTATTCATGTCTATCAAAATTTAATTTCTTTCATTTCGGTATTAGGATAAATTAAATATTGGGAAACTAAACTAAAAATACTAAATTTCATACTACTGACTTTTTTAAAGATTCATTGTGTAAGTGCCTCAAATTTTTAGTCCAAGTGTGACAAATTTTGAAAAACAGCAAAAACACAATTTTTTAGCTTTTTTTAGACCCAACTACTTGCATCAGCCCATGTTTGGTTGGTATATTGATCATTTTTGTAGTGCTTTATCACAATTATTGTGGATATAATTCTTGGTTTGGTTGACATGAGAATCCAGCTATTGAATAAAAAAACTTCACTCTCTAGGTTGGGTTTTTCATTTGCTACTTTGCAGAAACTCACCTGGTATATGTCAAACTTCAGTATGCTATGTTTTTCTTGTCAAAGCTCAACTAATGAATATCATATTTCAATAGTCTATGGTGGTTTATTTATGGGTCACCTAGAAAAGATTATACTTATATTTTTATTCTTTAATACCTTGGGTATGGATGCTAGTAAATTTTTTACAAAGTCTGCTAGTTAATGATTCTCAAACCCAATATTTGTATTTTGTTTTCATTGTGTTTCAATCATGTTTTATTTTCATTTTATTTTAATATTGACATTAAGTTATGTTGTGTTTCTTTATCTTGTATTCTTAGTTATTGTCATGATGCATTACAACTCATACATGCATGTTCCTTTTTTCTTATATTGTCATGGCACGGGATCTTGAATCTAGAGGCTATCAAATCTTCTAGATTTGATATTGTCCTATCTCTTTGATATTTTTGATAATTTAAGTTTTCTAAGAATATTTGTACTTTAGTGTGAGTTTGAGCATAAGTTCATATTCTCACTAAAATTGGAAATAAATTTAGCATCAATAATTGTCACCCTTGACAATTTTACACTAGATTTAGCTCTATTTATGCATTGTGATAGAATTATGCAAATTTAAGTTGTTCATTTTATGAATATCTTCATAAAATTAAAATATGAAAGTGAAAATAAGTATTTAATATTTCATAATCATTTTTAATGCCTTGACATGGATAAGTTTCAACTAGGGCACGCAACACCCTTGCCAACCCCTTTATGCCTCAAATTTAGTTATGTTGGTGTTGGTATTTCACTCATTGAAAATTTAAATTTATTTATCAACTATCAATATTTAATTCTTGGTCCAAATTAGAAGGTTCAAGCATATAAATAGATATTATTTTCACCATTTTAATTATATAACAATTTAATTGAGTAAATTGAAGGTTTTCAAATCAGTGAAGTGCATTAAAAAATAAGTTTAAAAAAATTATAGTAACATTTATTTCAGTCAAAAATCATATTAGCCATGAACCATTTTTGTATCTAAGTTTATTCATGTTTTATGTTCATTAATTTTTTGATTACTAACACTCGTATGACTTTAAACCAAGCATCAATTTCTCCTTGAAGGTGATCAGTACATGCCTTTAGTTCATTAGGGAATTAAGTTCTAAGTAATGAGTTCCAACAATTTGTTAATTTATCACTTGTTTATCATTTAGGCTTTGCTCGAACGAGGGTAAGCTCTATTTTTACATCATCATAGGAATTGTGGATGTAGAGATACCAAACCAAGGCTTGACTTAAGAAATTCCCTAAATGGCACAACCCCTCCTCCTCTTTCATTTGTTAAAATGTTTAGATTTCAAGAAAATTAGAGGAAGATTGAGGACTAATTTATCACTCATGCATTTAAGCCCTACAAGTTGTCAAATAAAGGAATATGCATTTTATAAATGATAGACAAATTTTAGATAGTTATCCCAAAAGAGAAGAATTTGTAGATTAGGAGCAAGAGGAGTGTGAAGTTAGATCTTGAGTAGGTGTTAGGAAGTCTAGGGTACCTAATGCCCCTATCCAACTATTTCAAGCCCAAATTTATATGTCAAGTTCTTTTGTGTTTGCCCTCTACTTCTCTAGAATTTATTTATTTATTTCTATTATGTGTTTCTAAAAAATATTTATGGATTTTTTTTGAAAGAGTGAAATATAGAGGTGGATCAATAATAATAGAAAAAGAGGATACGATGCACCTATCTTCCTTATTTCTAGGATGTCAAAAGAAGTATAAACACCTAGACACACTAAGGGCCATGTTTAAGGATAGCCTCCACATGGTTGGCTTCAACAAAGAAAAAAAGGATAAACCTCTTTGTGGTTTTCTAAACAACATGAATGCACACCCTATATAGAACCAAGTCTCGATCATTCATTCCTTAAGCATACTTACAATGATGACTATCCCAACAAAATAACTAATCAATACGAATTTCCTAGGCCATGGATAAGAATAACGAATTTTGAAATGTGGAGAATCAGATTCAAAAGCATCTAGAAAACATGCACTATGAAATTTTTGAAAGCAAACATATTGAATTGTTCTGGTAGAAGCGTTATCCTCATGCACCTTGAAATATTCAATACTAACAGAAACTGATATCTCCTACATTAAAGAAGTTTGAGATCGTCCAAAAGACAATAATAACATCCACAAAAATAACCAATAAAAAGTCACTAGAATAAATATAAAAATTTGGAAGACAAAAGCGTGACCTTTTAATCCATAACTTTTTTTTAAAACTACTTGACATTTAAAAAAACTAATTCATCCCCATGAATTGTTTGTGAATGAGAAATAAGAAACTCACACATATCCCAAAATTACTTCATAACTACTAAAATAAACGAGCCAAAAGTTATTCATGTAGTCTATAGCATGTCTCTATCTACTTAATTATGTTGCTATTCTACTGCAAACAAAGTTACCACCTTCTGTATGTTTTATTCACAGGAGCTCTTAAATTTTAGATGGATTCTCTAATTTCGAGTAATTGGGTTGCGCTTATTGTCAAATACTTCCTTCACTCGTGAAATTAATTATATTAGTAAATGGTTAATGGGACACGGATGAGGTTGGACAATTATAAAAGAACTGACCCAAAAATACAACATGAATAAGATGCCAAACGATTTAGTTAATCCATGATTGTTAGTAAACTACGCATTATTTTAATTCCCCACAGTCTAAAACTTCCCATATTACCTTAGTTGGCTTCAAACAGGAAAAAAGCGGAAACCAGATATTCCTGATAATGACTATCGAGTACTAAGCAAAGACACTATTGATCCATAATTCTTAAAATGCCCTCAAATGGTTGGGGTGATAGTAGGCATTTCGGGTTAGTTTAGTGTTCACTTTTGTGATACATCACATCAACCAAAGACTGTGGTTTGTCTTACACGTAAAGATTGGTAGAGGTAGATAGTATCTGAGGACAGATGGTGTGTGGTGTCGCACATGGGGTAGTTACAATGCAGAAAGGATAGCACATGGTTAGTTTCAAAGTTCACTGTTTTAGGTATAAATCGTTGGCAAAAAAATCACAGCAGGACAGGTGCAGATTGGAACAGAAAGAGAAAGGAAACTGTCGTGGACAGTTGTGAGAAAAAAAGAATAGGATAGTAAGTAATGGATTATTACATGCGCGGAGAATGGGGTGAGAGCTCGTGAAGTTTCAATCTGTCAGCCCTTCTAAAAATATACTGTCAGTGAATGAAATGATTCATGCCCTCATTTGGTAAGTGTTCATGGCTTACAGTAATTCATATTGAAATTGGTCGCACAGCTCTGTCTTTACAAGCAAACACTTATTGGCTGAACTCAATTGTAGAAATTTTACACGGTGGACTTCTGAGAAAAAATACTTTCACGGCCCCTCCTTTTAAAGTAGCGACTATGATGTCAGGCCACTTTGTCGGCTATGCTTGATCGACAAGGAGGAAATGCTAATTTGATTATCATTAATTGCAAACGAAAACTACTGTTTTATATTTTCTAAATATATTCTAGATGCAAGCTCCTCTTAACAACACTTAAGAGTGTAACATGATAGATTTTTCTGCAAGAACAAAGTTAAATCTTAATCTAACATAATAATCTAAAATCTAACAACAAAGAACGAGGAAATAAACTAAATTAATAAAACCAAAATGATCTCACCGAATATGTGTTCATCATTTCGAATTATTTTGATTATTCTTCTCCATTTTACCTTTTCAGTATTCTTGTCCTCAGATTTCTGTGTTTCAATGCAAGTATAGCTTTGTCGAGTGTCTAAGCAAAATATCGAAGTTGAATCTCTTCTCAAAAGTATGTGATTTCGGAAGGAAGAATAATGATTATGACAGGCCATTTTATAGAATTTGGATTTTCGAATGATCGACTCAAATTGAACGAGAGATCGACGGACGAGATTGATGAATGCAATGCGATGTGAGTTATGTGTTAGATAGAACGTGAGTTAGAACATGAGTTCAGGAAAGACTAAAAATAGAACAAGATCTTAATCTTCAGTTAAGAATCTTCGAAAAATAGAAGAAATAGAATTTGAATGTCAAACATAAAGTCAGAACTCGAAGATGAGGAATTCGAATGCATAATTAAATTAATTAATTAAATAAAAGATATTTAATTAATAGATGCATACATGCATATGAGTTAGAACTAGTTAATCAACTAGTTGTGACGAAGAGTCTTCCTACAAAGAAGATCAGCAGTTGAATTCAGAGATAACTGAAGAACTAAAAATTGATCTCAAGTCAGAAGGTAAGTGGACGATTAGATAATTAATTGACAGAGGAATGTGACATAAATGAATTAAATGTTGATTTAACTCAACATTCAAAAATACAAGATTTAATTAAATAAATAAAGATAATTTATTTAATTTGACTTTCGAAAAGGGTGGAATTGAATAATTAAATAATAAATATTTAATTATAGATAAAGGGAGATAAATGAATAATTAAATAAAGATATTTAATTATAGTTGATATAATATGATAAAGGGGTAAGAATTAATAAGTTCACAACATAATTAAATAAATATGATTTATTTAATTAATCAAGTTGAATAAAGATTAATAATGAATTAATGAATTTATTAATAAGGGGTATTTAATTAACAAAGGAAATATGTGTTAGAAAGGTTAATTAAACAATAAACATTATTTAATCATGACCACGGACTATAGAAAATTATGTCGAATGTGTACTCGCAGGTTTAGACCAATTTTCGGTATCTACAAAAAGGACATTGTTGAATTCTAATTTTAACCATCAAATAATTCAAAAATTAAATGGATATTTAATTCTATGTTCATCAACAATAGATTTCTACATGTTAAGCTCTTCATAATAGGACTTCAAGTACTCTTTTTTCTTACCCACATACTCTTAGCTATTAACATAAAAAATAAAATCCTAAAGAAGATCTATAATAATGAAAAGATACATAAAAGTTATTATTAAATTTTTTTTAAAGGATGAAAATTTTAAGAAGTGAGTACCAACTCCATGTACCACTATATCTCAGTCATATACGACTACAATAAATGAAAAACATGTCAAACTAAAATTTCAACATGTCTTTAAGTTTGTAGAGCTTGCAATAATATCTGACATCTCTAAAAGGTTATCTTTACAATAACAAACCTTACAAATTGTAGTATCGTAAATTGTCATCCTTAACAATTTCAAACTTTTTTTTGCTCCATTTTATTTATTGCACCTAATTAGGCACCTAATTTCATAAATTATGCATTCTATGGCCTATTTTAAATAACTACCAATAAGTTGAAAGGAAAAAGAATGCATTCATTTGATACTTTTCCCCTAGCACCTTATTGTTTAGAAAATGGGACAAGGATAGAGACACACTATGGCAACAGTGTCACCCTATTTTTCTAGGTCCCAAATTTGATATGTCAGTTTCAACATTTTAAAATTTTCATTTCAAGTTGAATATCTTAGCCATTGGGATATAATTTATGGAAAATTGAATAAATTCCTTTAAATACCTAGTCATTTCACCATTTAAAATCTAGGTGAAACTATCTAGCAACAAGTGAACATTAGGAGGAAGTCAAGAGAATTCACAAGTAGTGGTTTAGAGATTTATTCCAAGAATTTGAGATCCAAACATCATGGAAAATCCTTTGTGTGTTTATGTATGTTTATGTTATCATTATTTGTGGAGGTTAAACCTTTTGTAGGTCTCCAAGGAATTTAAGCAATTCAAGCGATATCCAATACCCTCAGGTGACACATATGACTTCATTCCTTTGATACTTTGATACTTTGCCCCTAATACCTTATTGTTTACAAAATAGTGCAAGGATAGAGACGACCTATGGTGACAATGTCCCTCGATTTTTCTTGGTCCCAGATTTGTTATGCCAGTTTCTAAATTTTATCATTTCTATTTCTAGTTACAAATTTTGTCCATTGGGATCTAATTTGTGGGAAATTGCATAAATTCCTTTAAATACCTAGTCATTTCACCATTTTAAATCTAAGTGAAACTATCTATAAGCAAGTGAACATTAGGAGCAAGTCAAGAACATTCAAGAGTAGCATTTTAGAGATTTATTGTATTAATTTGAGATCCAATCATCATGAAAAATCCTATGTGTGTTTATGTGTGTTTATACTATCATTGTTTGTGAAGCCTAAACCTTTTGTACGTCCATGGAATTTAAACAATTCAACCGATATCCAATACCCTCGGGTGATGCATATGAATTTAGTCCTTCAAATAATTCATTGAAGGGTGGTGAGTTGTAACACTTTTTTATTCATAATTCCTTATCATTTATCTTTTATATCATTGGCATTGTCGTTGTGGAAGTGGAAACACTTACCCGAGGTTTGACTAAGGTAAACTCCTAAATGGCACAACCATTTCTCTCTCTTTGAATGCATAGATTTTAGATTTAGAGGAGATTAAAGAAATATTAGAGATCAACTTTATATCATTTCATTCAAATCCCTACACCTTGACAAGACATGAGAAATCACTTATATATTTATCTTTCAAATTTATGAGAAGAATCAAGAATCCTAGATCTGACATTAGAGGATTATTAAAATAGACATGAGAAAGTCCTATGAGGGCATAAACACCCTTGGGTGGATTTGTCCTCCTATTTAGACAATCTTTGAATTTAGAAGACACGTGGATAAATTTTTTCCTTTCTTGTATCTACTTGCAAATTTCTATTATCATTTCTTGATTGTCAGAATCTTGTATTTTCATTTTAGGTCACATAGTATAATTAGGTTAATCAAGGAATATCAATTCCAATACATTCCTAAGACCCACAAATATGTAGATCCAGTTCTGATTAAATCATCTTCATGAATGAAAGTGAATCTAATCACCTTGTTAATTTGAATCATATTGAAACCCTTGAATAAGGAAGTATTGGTCCTAGTGTTTTATTGTATTTAGGACCCTCCCACTTTTTCACCATTTCACAAATTAACTAGAGCATGAAGATACCAAATAATCCAACCCTTGAACACTCTAAAGAATTTTGTATGTACTCCTCCCTGTTAGAGTGAAAGGTATTTTTCTAATTAATTATTTATTTCATTATAAGATCCCCTTTTATCTAATTACTTAATCTTACTTAGGTCATGGTTTCTTCATTTTTGATGTCATAGGACGAGGACACATGTCATGATCTTCTTTTATCCTCACTTCTAGGGTTTGTAGGTCAGTTATCCTTTAATATGGATTATCTTTTCTGTAATAATTAGTAAATGCACATTCATAATGATGCATGCTTTTTTGGATCAATATATCTTGCCCTCCATAGCAATTTTGTATTCTCTTTTGTTGTGATAGGTGTTTGATTGCAGGTGGTCATTGGGAGTTGAGGAATTGATTTTTCCCAACTTGAACATGGTATCAAAGCTCCAAACATATAATTCCCTCTCTTCTTTATGATATATTTCATTCCTTGAGCTATCATTTGATGCATCCTCGAGAAAATCAATATTTTCCACTAGTTTCAAAGCTATCATGAAAGTTAGATTTTTATTTTTTCAGCTTGATTTGGAATCCAGAGATCAGATTTGTACATTGAAATAAAGTGCCTCTATATTGCACATGACTACTGGGATCTTCTACATAAGTTTGTGCACTATTGCACTTAGAATATGATATAAAGTGTCATGGTGAATTGATTTTTTGTCTTTGTATTCCAATGTCCTCTATTTAATTTTAGACATCTATTTTGATTGGTAGCCTTGTTCTAGATTCTTCATTCCTTTTAGTTTAGTGGGTAATTTGTTCCTTTTTCCTTTGGCTTTGGTCCTTTCTTATTGGTTTATTTCTCATAGGATGATATGTTTTACTTCAATATTGTCCCCTCCTATGTTCCTATCCTTTAGGGCTTTTAGGCCCTTCATTTCTTCTTAACTATTTTGATGTGGTTCGGCTAGGTGACAAAATGTGGCTTCCTTAAGTCAATTTTGTATTTCCTTTCCTCAGTTTTCACCTTCCTCCCCTATTCCGTATTATTATTTTAGTTTTATTTTGTTGTCTTTTGTTAGGGTCCATGCCTTTGGATCCTTCAAAGTTACCGACTGTAGAAGCTTTTTTAAATTCAAATCTTTCTTTGCATTTAGTGTTATTCACATAGGATTCATATAAAATTTTCATTCAGAGAACTTTCACAAGCAAAACTAAATTTATTTATTATTTTTTATTAGATAACCAGAGTAGGGCCATGACCCTTAAAAAATGAAAAAAAATCCAAACAACTCAGTAAAATACACTGGTCCAACATAGCCAATCAGAGACAAATGATAAGACAAAAACAACTACCAACAAAAGACTAGTCAAAAATAGAAAACTATGAGAAACTATTTAAGGAACAAATATTGAACCAAGAAAAGCCTCAGAGGGCTAACTAAATGAAACCATAACCTTTTTTATAAAAAATCTTCTTCTTTTTGTGAACGGTTGTCCAAGGAGAATCAACAACTGAAATTCAAAAAAAATGATCTAAGGGGAAAGACTCCCCTCTAGAGTAATAGACAAGAGGAATACCTAATACTTGAGGTGAAGCATCTAAAACCAAGCCTGAAATAGTAGGATTTATGACATCATTCTCCAAAATAGGGGAAATAGGAGAAGTAGTATAAATATCATTAGGAACAACCATAACCAAATATTGCACCACAATATCCACAGGAGGAGTAGCATCCACCATAACCGATTCATGCGAAGCAGAATGAACCTATAAAGGAAATATTGTAGGGGCAAGAGGAGTATCTATAGGAGGAGCATCAACCACCACATCAATATTATTTTTCCTCATAGAAGGAGAAGGAGGCCTTGAATCTTCATCAAAACAAGAAAAATCAGCAACAGGTTGCACTATTAAGTTCTCACGGAGTGAGTTTTTCCACCAGGTAGAAGAGGAAATAGTGTGGGAGCCATAGGAATAGTCACGAGTCACAAATAGAAAAAAAAAAATTAGTGAAATGGAAGACCATTGTAATCCACCATCTGAGACCATGACCAATCATTAACCTACAAAACTACCTCACCAGGCAGATCCTTCGAAAGATCAACCCTCACCAAGATCCTAGCAAAGGAGGTATGAGTAACATTCTTGGAAGCATTATCCACTCTCAAGAATCTACCAATAGCATTATCAATGCCCTCATAGGTAAAGGAGTACCAGAACTATAAGGGAATATAAGGAAATCTTACCCAAACAAGCATAACATCTAAGGTTTCATTCAAATGATTAAAAGAAAGAACCCAAGGGCTAATGGAGAGGGGATGTGAGTCAAAAACCCATAAACCATAGTCTTAAATATCTTGTTTATCCTCAAAAGAGCTGAAACCCACAACAAAAATAACCCTTGCAAAAGGGTAAATCTCCATCAAACCATCAACTAGAGGAGACCAATGGTTGATGATCCAAAGGTGAAAATAAGGGAGGGAAGGCCACAAATGGAAAAATCTACAAATAAGAGCATTCTTAGAGTAACAAGATATATTTTCAAAAACTTCCTTACCAAGAGAGATAATATGAGTATATTTGCACACTGCAAAGGATGCACAGAGCCCTCCCTTAGCCTCTTAGACTTTATAATATCAACAAAATAAGGATGCGAACGAATAAACAACCCCCCAATAGAGTTCGAGGAAGCTTGGACCATGTCCATAATAGTATCCACAATAGGGAAAGGGGCTACCCCAATTGTTGCAGCCACCCCAAAACCAACATTTTTCTGTGCCACACCAATCGAAGGCACAGAGACAATCGGACGACCCATGCCATTAGGAAGTAACATTGAATCCCTAACCATAGCCATCAAAGAAACAACTGTAGGAGGGAGAGAGTTGAGGTCAATGACTAGGTTGAAAAAGGGTGATAGGGGTTGCACCACTTAGCAGGAGACTTCCAAAATAGAGCCTTTCAAAATCTTGGTAGGGTATGATGTATCCAGAATAGAGGCATTCAAATTTTGGGTAGGTCGGGATACTTCCATCGGGAGGTAGGAGATAATTTCACATAAGTTCCTAGCAATGTTACATGTTATATATTTATTTATTGTTGTTCCACTATCAATAATATTATTATATTATTATACATATTATATGTTATATATTATATAATACTATATATTATATTATTCATATTAATATATTAATTTATTATTATTAATGTCATATTAATATTAACTATCATGTCATATATTAAAAATTTAAAGTGCTCTTTGAAATAGATATCCATTTTGAAGAGCTTAACAAAGTTATCAAAAACAAGTATTTGGTTTGGAGAGCTTAAGAGAGCTCTCAAAAATGGATGTCCATTTCAAAGAGCTTACAAAGATCTTTGAAAGGGATGTCTATTTTTAATGATTTAGATCAAAAGTGGAATGTCATTAATATTTTGAAATATTATTAATATATATTAACATATTAATATATAAAAAATAATTTAATTTTATAATTAATATTAATATATAAAGATATATATATATGATATTAATGTATGTATGATATATATAATATATATATTAATATATGTCATATTTTTTAAAATTAAAGTGCTCTCCAAAATAGATATCCATTTTGTGAAAAATGGATATTCGTTTTTTGCATTATAAATAAAGAAAAAGGGGCTGAAACTATAATTTTAATAGTGTATATTCATGGA
Organism: Sequoiadendron giganteum; assembly: GCA_007115665.2. NCBI lineage: Eukaryota > Viridiplantae > Streptophyta > Pinopsida > Cupressales > Cupressaceae > Sequoiadendron > Sequoiadendron giganteum. The sequence continues at coordinate 341,570,379 of CM021102.1, read as the reverse complement.
AAAGGAGGAAAAATGCATATCAAAAATAACTCATATCCGTTTTAACTAATTTCCATCAAATTTTTCAACAAAAAACATCAAAAAGGTATATTAAAACATGATTTTCTACATTATTTTATTTGTTTTATACGCTTTTTTAACAAAATATTAGATTTTTTTGTTCATATTTTAGGAATTAATTGAAAAATATATTAATTTATAAATTTGTAATTTAAAACAAGGTTTAAATGGCACAAGATTTAGCAAACCCTTCTTCAATTCAGCACCTAATTGAAATAAATATTATTGAATTGAGAAACATTGCTAAGAGATACCGTAACTATTAGCATTTACGATTAGTCACACCGAATACAAAGGCCATAATCATTCATGTTAGGGACATCACTAGACAACATTCTTCATATCAACGGTGGAGAGATGTGAGGAGGTTGCAATATGCAAATGGTTTGGGGTATGATGATATTAAAAAAATTGGAAATATCTAAAGCTGATTTAGCCCAACATTTTGTGAACCCAAGAACAAGACAAAATGTTGTTTTACACAAACCAAAATTTTCCATCAAATGGTGCACGCATCAAGGCATAGTTGCAAAATTTTGGGATCGTTGGGGGATGGTGTTTGGTAAACCACCCAAAAAAATATCGATGTCCCTCTATACTTTCTCCACAAATTATATGTGAATTTTTTTTTTAGGAAAGCACGTAAATTATTTTGATTTTAGGGATTTCAGGGAGTGGGTATGGGCATGCCTCAAGATAGACCTAGGATAAGGTGTATCATGCAAGATGCCTATGTCCCTACTCCTCATCTCCCTCCCTCACCTCAAACACTCTATATAAACCTTATTGTTGATGTGACCTAACATAGTCCCTTGGCCATACAGTCTTTGACTAGTCCAATTTTATTTCACAATTTTCACAGTTCACCCAAATACAAGAGGGTGATGCTCCTTGTGTTTCAATTCATACTGGTGCAACATTAGTATCTAGGAATATTTGTGTTCCTCATTAGTTTTGTACATGCAAGCATACATTTCTATGTCCTACAGAAGATATGGATGAGCCTCTCTTAGACACATTTTATCACAAGGTGCATGATGAGTAAATTGGAGGACATGAGGCACTAGTGCATACTATAGGTGCAGTGGAGACATGCAAGAAAGGAATAGGTATAGTTCCCTCCACCATTGTAGATGAGGAGCAACGAAACCAATATTTTGTACGTGTATAACTTAGATTTATTTCATAATGCATTTCATTTAAAGTTATTGTAGAAAATAATACATGCTACTAATGTATATTTAAGTTGGATTGAATAGTTGATGACAAAGAAATTGATTAGAGATGTGCAACATGGCACTCTTTCAGCCATTGACGTTTTCCTACAAACATTGGTATAATTTTTTCTACATGTATAAATTTGTAATTGTACACATATCATTTAAATTATGATTAATCTAATAAATACTAATTTATATCTTGAACTTATTTTATAATTTTTGTATACTCCAAATGTCACTGATGTGACACCTTCTACCATGAAAAGTTCTTCTCAATTAGTTATCTCAGTTGCATCACCTATTTGGATATCTAGTTTTTCATATCTAGTAGATCTATATAAGTTTATAGATATATATGTAGATATATATTCTAGCTTATATTTTGTGTAATATATTATCAGCTGATAGGCTATTTTCTTTGAAGTTTTTTTCAGGATTTTCATTGGCGTAGTCATGAATTGGATTTGTCAGTGCCGGTCAATGGTGACTTGATCAGGTTTTTTTTTAGTGAAGTGGAGCTTCATAATTAAGTGTGTTGGTGATGGTCGAGTTGGTGTCCTAGATACACGAAAGATGAATGGTAAGTGTTTTCTCACGAGAGTGTTAATGCATTCTATCATTGTTGTATGATGGGGGTGGATGAAGTAAATGCAATATTGAGTCTTGAAGTGTGTGAAAGTATACTTTGATTAAGTTGTATTGTCGAAACAACCATTGTGGTGTTGGTTTCATAGTAGACTATTGTAAAAATAGTCGCATTTGGCTCTGTGCCTAGTTTGATGGCTGACTATTGCAAACATTGATGGCTTGCAAAGCATTTTATGCTAGATTGAACACTGTTGTTGTCTAGAATCTATAAGTCCTTTTAAATGGGTTTTTTGCATTGATCATTACTTTATTGTTCATGTCTTCTTGTTATATGTTTCTATCTTTGCCCTTATACCAATTTTTGAGATTTGAAAGAGATTATTGCACTGTATGGTTCAAGAAATTATATTTAAATCTTTTTTCTTTCATCACAAAACATTGTTAGAGCTAGTGATTTTTTCATCTTGGTTAATTGTTTTAGTTATGTCTATGCATCTATATGGTAAGTCATTTTACATGGGTATTTTGCATAGATGGTTAATTTATTGTTCATTTCTTCTTGTTATATGTTTCTATCTTTGGCATTATACCCATTTTGGAGATTTCGAAGATATTATCGCTCTATATGGATGGAGAAATACCAAAGGACCATAATGCCTCTTTTGACAATGCAACTTAATTAGTATATTTTCTCACACATTTTGGAGTATACTTTCCCATATTGCAACATTGAATATAGCATTTACTTCCTCTAGTGCCATGGTGTAGTAGTGCTAGGATGCATTAAACCTCATGTGAGAAAACACTTACCATTGTACTTCCATGTATTGAGGCAACCAACTCCACCACCGCAAAACCACATAATTAGCAAACTCCATGTTGTTATAAAAATCCCTTAGAAATTCCCCCATTGGAAGTACATATGGATATATATATCTGGTTAGATATTTTTTTTGAATTGTGTAGACAAAGGGAAAATTTGATGAATATATGTACTTAATCATTTTCATTATTGTTGTTGTATATTCTATTATTTGTATTAAAAAAGATGAAGGCAACATAAAAAATTATTAGACAAACAATTTAGAATAATACGTAAATCATAGATGATCAAAAACCCACACTAAACATATTCATACAAGACAAGCAGTTTGTGTAAGAGTTGGATTGTCAATTCAAAATTTGAGCTACAATCTTTGACACCAAACCCACATTAAATAGAACTTGTAAAGCCAATGAGTAGCAATAACCTATACTTGGCTCCCTGGTCGGTTTTATAGTAGATTGGAGGGTTTTAAACTAGTTGTTCTCCACAATCTAAAAGTCATTTTACATGGGTGATTTGGATAAATGATTTATTTATTGTTTCTATTAAAACTGTTGTTCTGCAAAATCTGTAAGTTGTTTTACATGGGTTTTGCACTTGAAAATAGTAAAATGTTTGGTAGATTATCAATATTTTAAAGTCTTCTACCATTTGGAATTGTATGTTGCAATTTATTAATCTTTTATTTCTATTGTGGAATAAAATTGCAAATCAGTCAACTATAATTGCAACATTTCCTCCCTCTAAAAGGTCCCAGAACTATGTCTACGAAATCGAGCTTTGTGGATGGGTCTCTAGAGCTCCCCAAAATTGATTTGGTGACACCTCCCATAGGTCCTGCTATGGATTCTAACATTGAGGGTGCATTCCACTAGCCTCGAGATCCTAATTCTGTAAGTTTGTATTTCCTTTTCCTTATACCTACTGCAATTTTGGTGTTATTGTTTCCTTCCTCTCTTGTAATAAAATTGAACTTTGCCTTTCAGTTCCTTTAATTTTAGGATTCTCAAATACAAAGAGATACACCACATATGCTTTCCTATATATGTTTCCATTTTTATTGGCCTTTAGGTGTATACACACATGGTTGGCCCCAGTAAAGCATATATATGTGGAAATAGATATGCATTGATCTTTTAGAACACAAAAAAATATCTCTTTGTATCCTTTGTTTTCTTTACTTGTTTTATCCATTTTGTGTGATGATGTGCATTTTTTTAATTGAACTTCTCTATGTAGGTTTTCGATGAAGAACCAACTTTGACTTCATTTGCAGGTTGTTCAATCAATATTGGAGATGGTGTTACCTCTCCAGTACTTCAATTTTTGTCCTTATGAAGGGCAGGTTGAGCGATACAAGGTTGTCTTGTCTCATAGACACCATATGAAAATAGGAACCCTTCCTTCCAAATGCAATGATTTTTTTTCAAGTGCCTTGAAAATAGGGTCCCTTGTATTTTCAAAAGACTACGTATATACGAATGTCTAGGATTCAAGGTAGGTTGCAGTGTTTCTTGTTTATTTTTTAAAATTATCTTTCTCCTTTGTATGTGCCTAATTTAATGTGTCTAATATATTGTTTTGCTTCTTTCCTAGGGCCTTAATCATATTAAGCTTAGTTGTGATTAAATCTGATTATAAAATCATTGGGACCCCTAGGTATCTATTCACGCAGTAAGAAGAGAAAATGTTGGGGCTAGAATCGCCTTCTCCTTCTAAATGAACCCCTAAATTTGATTTGCAGTTGTCCCCTAAAAATAAAAACAGTCTTGCAAATGTCAGTCCTATTAAAGTTTTGAACATTTATCAAAAAAATTGGATAGTGAAAGGGTGTGTAACACATATTAGAGAGATATACCATTTGCACAAAAAAAGAGGTGAAGGCCAACTTTTTAGTTTGGACATTATAGATATGGAGGGGACAAAAATATGTGTTGTATTTGATGATATTGTTGAACTCAACTATGATCGAGTTGAGGTGGGTGAAAATTATTTAATATCAAGAGGAACGGTGAAGCAAGAAAATAACCAGCCAAGCTTCGAGGAAATAGCCACATTAGACATGTGTCATTGTAGGCGAATTCCATGCAATGTACCTAGAATTCCTTGATGTGATCTTTAAGGTTTCCTATCCCACAATACTTTAAAAAATTGGGGATCTTGAATCCCTTGGGGAATGGTACCATTTCCAAGATTCTATCAAATGGATAGGGACACAAATTGCTCGGTGTCCTGACTGTCTTCCTAGATTGAAGATCTAGCACTTGTTGTGAAAGAAATTTGATCTGTGATGCTACGTCACCTTTCAGATTAGGAGGTAGGGTGAATATGTTCTGAGGTGTGCGATTGATAGATGGGATGTTAATGTGATTTTATTGTAAGCTTTGCTGAGAAATTGATGCCTGTGCCTACTATTGAGCAAATAACACCTATTGTTGGTCCTGCTGCTGTGCCAACAATGCTTGTTGCTGGTCATATTGGTTTTGTGCCAACAATGCTTGTTGTTGGTCATACTACTATTGTAATTGGTAGTCTTGCAAGGCTTGTTGATACGCTTCTTTTTTTTCTTGCAATTGAGCTTGGAATTATGCTCATGCTTGAGGGTGTGCTTTTTGGATTTCTTGTGCCATCTGAGTAGCATGTGCGACTTGCACAACTTGTGTGGATTGAGTTGCTTGACCAGCTAAAGCTGCTTGTGCAACTTGTTGTTGTCGTAACAGGTTTGGGCTTGTACATCTTGTTGTGCCTATTGTGCAGCTAATTGAGCTTATGCTTGCTGAGTGGCTAATTGTGTAGCTTGCTTATTTTGAAGTTCTTTTTGTTGGGAAGCTTGTCGAGCAGCTTGCAACATCATCGTGAATGAATTGGTTGTGTTGTGCCTTGGTGGTAGTTTTGGTGGATTTGGAAGAACGCCAACCATTGTGACGAGTAGAATAGTCATGTTAATGATCGAATTTTGAGCTATGGATGGTGTGATCGAGGTGCTTGGTCCTTGCGAAACCTTGCTTTGAGGAATGGAAGATGTGTTGATAGCCACGGTTGCTTGGATGGTTTCCATCTAAATTTGTGATATAGATGACATAGTTAGTGGATTTGATGAGGTGCTCTGATTCGAATAGTTGATGGCAGGAAGAGGAGGAAGACCCAACCTGAGTGATGATGTGGATGTGATCGGTAAGGGTGGAAATAGTGGGAAGACGGGTGGTGCAATCCTTGAAAGTGATGATGATGGATCCATGATTCCACCTACTCCAAACAAGTCACCTTCTCCTTGTGAGATAGGGAGAGAAGTTTGTATGTCAGGAGGATAATCCGACGTTGCGTGAAATCAGGATGAATTGGTATGATCATTAAATGTGAGAGGGACGTATGGGTGCAATCGATTTACAGAGATAGATTGTTCCGATGTGGCCCCTATGTTCAACCCTTGATTTTTCACCAGATGATGTTTTTGAAGTTTGTGAAATATGGCACTTCCTTTGTTAACAACCGGTGGGGTTGAAGCGATAGATGATATGACTTGAGGGATGTCTTGAGTGATATTTTGAAGTGGAAGCGTGGATGCAAGTGAAGACATGATGCCAAGAGACCTCTCCACAAGGGTGCTTATGTCAAAGTTAGAAGGGAGTTTAGCCCCTTCTTTTGCTAACTCAAGCATGTATTGGGATGGGTACAACTTCAGCATGGTACTGACAATTTGATGAATCTCAGGATTTTTCACTATTTCTAGAATTTTTGCTTCTGTCATTCCATTATCAATAATGTCCTCAATATGACCTTCTTCTTGAGAACTTTGAGGCATTTGAGGCCGATTGATTTGGAATTCAATTGTTATCGTCGGGTTGAACGTTGTTTTAGTTTGGCTTAAATCACTTGAAATGGATGTTTCTTTGTTTTGGTCCATGTTCTTCTTGTGTTGAGATCGAGTTTGAACCATACAATGAAGATCAATTTTCAAGAATGTAAGAGATGAACCTCTAATTCTTTAGATCGGTCTAAACCTTAAGTTCAAAGAAGCGAAGAACTAGGATAATTGAAGGATCAAAGTGATGACGAGGATGAGATACACGGAACATGAGTGATAAGGATGAATGGAACTCTTAAAGAAACTTTGAAGGAGATGCTAAATTTTTTAGGACTTTGATTGATCGTGATTGGATTGATAGTTTGACTAGATGTGTTAAGTCAAACAAAATGTGATAAATGCATTTGTAAAACCCTAGGAAGTTGTGTTATGCTAGAGTGGAATTTTATATAAGAGGATGGTTTGACTAAGTGTGTTAAGTCAAACGGGGTGATGATTTGATAATTTGGCTAAGTATGTTAAGCCAAATAAGATGAGCTCGTAAACCCTAGGAAGTTTTGTTATCCTAGGGAAAACTCGTGTATAAGATGATGGTTTGAATATAAGTGTTAAGTCAACTAAAGTGGTTCTGATTTCGCCTAAAATTTTAGCATAAAAGATGTTTACAAAGTTTCCAAGAGTTGTTGGTGAAGTGACTTTTTACTAATTTCAATGGTTGAGAGATGGATGAACGTAATTAAATTTGATCCTAGACTTGACCTAGAATAACACTTCTTCTTACAAGACATCAGTGTTGAAGAACACGCTATATTTCCTATGGGCGGAAAGAAAACCTTTCAAAAAGTTCGGGATTCTATTAATAATCGAATGCATACAACTCAGGATTGTTTCTTGAAGCTTTTTTGTAAAAGTTGTAGAACAATCTTTCTCTGAATTTGAAAAGCCTCTCAAGACACTCCTCACAAACTTTCAGACTAAGCTTCTTGAACTTTGGTTTTGGGATTTTGATTTTGTGAGAAATCATTTTAGAGAACACATGTGTAATCCAATTTGTCTTTTATCTTTCTTTAGTGTATTCATTTTACCAAAAGCACTTGCTTGTTTATCTTTTCAAACTATATGTCTAATTCCCCACTTTCATTTTCATTCCACAAAGTCCATTATGTGGAAATCAAGGAAAATAGGGAAAAATTCTCCTATGTTTAACCTTATTGAAAAAAAATGGTGATAGAATCCAAGAACTTAGAAACCTCTAAGGATATGATCCCTAGGGAAAGCAAGAGTGCTTAAATTCATCAAACGTGTTTGTTTCCTAAAAGGGGCTTGAAATTTGAAGGTCCTCTGAATGTTTTTTTTCAAATGTTTTTAGGAACCAAGCAATGTGTTTTCCACTTCCAAGCACTTTACAACCCTAGGATGATGAGACAATATTCTGTTGGGTTCCCACTTGGACCAACCCAGTTGCACATATTTTGTGTGAATGGCTAAATACTTGACCACACTGGCTCCCCTCCACGAAACACACTTCTCGGGCCAGCAAAGCATTAGTACCCACGAATATTCCATTGCATAATTTCCAACTCTACAGCAAAACCACATGTATAACGTGGGGCGGCTTTAGAGGACATGACCTCTTGCACCAACAAAATAGAGAAGGTTTTGGCCTTTTCAAAACAAAGGGTTCTAATGTGGGCATTCCATTCATGGGGGATTATCCAACATCAGCGAGAGTCCATTTCTGTCCATCTCGTCAAAATAATCCTCATGATTCTTGAACTTTCCTCAATAATCCACACTTATATACCGGTTGGAAGTCACTTGGATTTAGCGTGTTCCCAGTTGGGTCATTCCCTTGGGTGAGTAATTTTTCCCACAAGGTAGGCCCTTGAAGATAAACAAAATTGAGTAAACATATTCATAGTTCGATCAATCTTCATTTAGAAACAAAGGGAGAACACTCGCAAAAAGTTTACTCACACTCGCAAAGTGTTTTGTTCAATTTTAAGCTCCCAAATCAAAATGTGAAGGCAATGTTTTTGACATCTTAATATCACCAAAATTCTTTTGATTCTCAAGATCATTGTGAAGCGTGAGAGAAGTGCATATGCATTTTGAATGATGTTAATTTGTGAAAATATTGCAAAACATAGCAAACACTTGTTCATTTTATACCTCAAAGCAGTGATGAGTTTGATTTAAAAGCATCAAATGAGATGTGAAGTTTGCCTTGTCCAATTTTAGCGCAAATAGAAATCTAGTAAATGTCTAAGATTCTTTCTAACCAACTTTGAAAATATCAAATCAATGATTGATTTTAAGACCAAATCGAAAAGTGAGTTGGTTTGAAATAGAAAAGGATAGTAGAAAATGGAAGCTCTAAGATTGTTAAAACAAGCATTAAAATTTATTTTTTTCCAAATCTCGATAGAAAAGAAATCTCCAAATTCACTCCATTCGCCTTTTGTCAATCTCCAATGTCAACCTCCAATTTCAATCTTGATGTCAACCTTCATTCAATTCGAATACTCGTCTTCTAATGTCCACCTTGATTTCAACCTTAGCCTTTATCTATGTACCTATCTATGATGGATTGGTGCCTTTTGGATGTGTAAAAGAGCCCTTTCCCAACCCTTTCCAAGCTAATGAGATAGATAATGAGATGCTCTTGAGCTCAAGTTGCCTATAGTGGAGATGCTTTCAAATGTGGATGTTGAAATGAGAGAAATGCATTCCATTTAAAGAAGAAGTTGAGAGATGAGAAGCCAAGATTAAGCAATGTGGGACTAAATCCCATCCAATAGGAGAGAGCCACTTGTCACAATGGGATTGGCCCATGCTTGTGCAAGTTTTGGCCAATGTGCCCATTCAAATTTGAAAAAAGGCAATAAATGCATGTGATTGAGGGTTTTTTGGGGGGAATTGTGTTTGTCCAAAAAAGTCAAACATGAGAGTTAATGAGGGTATATTCCCGGGGAATATGCCCTTGTGAGAGAAAATAGGTGCTTTAATAAATCAATTTATATGATTTATTGTGCAAGTGGATGAATCTAAAGGATTCATGTAATTAAGATTAAACTAATCATGATTTGATCAATCTAACAGGAGTTTAGGTGATATGACAATTGATTTAAATTTTTGTATTTATTTTAAATCAAATGAGAGGAAATGAATATGATTGATTTAATTAGATTTAATTAAATCAAGAATTTAGGAAGTTTAATTAATTAATTAAAAGGAAAGAATGATTGAATGTGATGTTTAATTACTAATGCTAATTTTGTATGTCTATAGTTACATTGTCCTCCCCAAGGATCAGCCTTACTCTTGGAAGCCTGCAAATACCCCTAGAAAAATCTCCATATAGTCACACATAATCAAGGGTTCCAAAACTAAAAAACTCCATATGTCAACATAGCCAACCCAACTAAGTACATTGTCAATCCATACAAATCATCATGGTGAAGTAATCACCAACCAAGTCTCCAAAAACATATAACCATGGATTAATATACATAATACACATATGCATTGATACACAACACCGAGAATTATCACAAGGCCACACATGGGTCCATCTGGACACCAAAAAGCAACATACTTTAATCCATGATACAAGAATCCATGAACCACGAACCAAAGTCCATCTCAAATAATCCATACATCACAATAAACCACTTGATAGTGTTAGGCCACACATAAGGTAAGGCCATCCAAACAGGACCGCAATGACCTGTCTCTTGTTGTATAAGGTGATTAGCCTCCAAGAGATAGTCATCACACATAGGTGAGTAGTGGTTTCTAGCTGCTTAAAAGCCTCACATAACCCCATCCTCTACGTTTCCTGCATCTATTTCCTCATACACACTCACCAAGTCCGCCTCATATGTCCTTGGAGAGGAATCACAATACAACACATAGTCGACATTGAAAAAAACAAAGATAACTAGCTTAGCCACCAAGCTCATAAAGAAGAGAAAATTAAAGTTCAATTTTAACAATAAGGAAATAGATGCACATAATTTCAACACTAATTTAAATGTATAACCACTAGGGTTATAAGTATATAAGATCACAAGTCATGGCTAAACCTTCACTAATCTATGTGTTATGGTTTTAGATGTAGTCTTGTCGCGTTTCCTTAGACGATGTTGCGAAGTGTTATGCATCTTCCTTGTTAGTAATGCAGTTTTAAAAAAAAAAAATTGTTTGCTTCTGTAGTTGTTACAACTTCCTCTAGGGTTTCGAGGTGAGGTATTACAACCTTCTTTAACTTACAAACCATGTCCGATTTATTTGACAATTGAAAGCCTTCTGATTCCTCCATATATACATTTTCTTTGAGGTCTCCATTTAGAAATGCAGACATGAAATCCATCTGATACACTTTGAATTCTTTATGATCTAAAAATTCCAAGAACATCTAAATGATCTCCTTTCTTGCAACTGGTGTAAAATTTTCTTCAAAATCTATTCCTTCAATGTGTGAATATCCTTTACATACAAGTCTTTCTTTATTCCTTATCATTTCACCATCTTCATTCAACTTGTTTTTGAATAACCATTTTGAACCAATTACATTCTTATTTGAAGGTCTAGGGAATATTTCCCATCTTTCATTCTTCTTTATCTGCTACAGTTCCCCTTTCATTGCTTTAACCCAACTTTCATCATTACATGCTTCACTCACAGTCTTAGATTCTATCTTAGAAAGTAAACACAAGTTTACTTCAACCAATTTTCTTCTTGACTTTACACCTTCACTTATGTCTCCAATTATATGTTCCTCTAGATGATTTTTTTGTACATATTTAGGAGTCTTAGATGCAAGTTCCAGAATATTTGCTTCATCACTTTGTTATTTCTCTTCATTTTATTCTCTAAATTATACTTTCCCACAAATAGGATCATCACGTTCAAGTTCACTTATTTCTACTAGTCTATAAATAGCTTCATCAACTTTTGCATTAGTAGTTTCAATTATTTTCCTCAGTCTTTTATTAAAGCCTCTATATTCCTTGTTGTTGTTTGAATATCCAAGAAAAATTCCTTTATCACATCTAGCATCAAACATTCCAAGATTTTCATCATCTCTTTTAATGTAAAATTTTCTTCCAAATACTTTAAAGTATTTAACAGTAGGATTCTTACTAGTCCAATACTCATAAAGAATCTTAGTGTTGTTACCTCTGATTTTAACTCTGTTAAGAATGTAAACAATAGTGTGGATTTATTCTCTCCAATAAACATATGGAACATTTTCTTAGTTCATCACAGTTCTAGAAGTCTCTTGAATAGTTTGGTTCTTCCTTTCCACAACTTCATTTTGCAGACGAGTTCTAGGAGTAGAATAATGTCTCTTTATGTCATGTTCTTCACATAATGCATTAAACTCACCAAAAGTAAATTCTCCATCTCTATTTGACCTTAAACATTTGATTTTCAAGTTTTCCTCATTCTCTACTCTTGCCTTGAATACCTTGAATCTATCAAGAGCTTGATATTTCTCTCTAAGAAAAGTAACCCATGTCATTCTAGAGTAATCATCAATCAGTAGCATAAATTACATGTCACCATTAAGGCTTCCTATTCTTGTAGGGCCACAAAGTTATCTATGAATTAATTCCAACATTGTGGTAGATGAGTGTTCCTTTCCTTTAAATCTTATTCTTATTTCTTTCCCAAAATCACAACTTCTTCAAATTGAATTTGAAGGCTTTGTGATTCTAGGCAGATCTCTAACAACTTCCCTAGAACTAATCCTGATCAGATTGTCAAAATTCACATATCTTGTCCTCTAGTGCCAGAGAAAACTTTCATTAATCTGAGAAATAAAACACTAACCATCACCACCCTTAAGCTGATAGATATTTCCATGAGTTCTTCTTCCAGTTTCTACCATAGTTCTAGATCCTTTTATGGTCTCATAGGTGTTATCCTTGAATGCAAGCTTAAAACCTTTGCTGCACATTTTTCCAAAATTTAACAGATTATCCCTTAAACCCTTAACATAATAGAAATTGTCAGTACTATGTTTACCATCAAAATTAATTGTTCCTTTACCAACAATCTTAGCACCGGAGTCATCTCGAAACATAACTATTCCTCCATCATATTTCTCAAGTTTAGTGAACTTACTCTTATCTCTAGTCGGATGATTTGAACATCCACTATCAAGTACACAAAAATCTTCATCATTTCTAGCATGAAAATAAATCACCAAAGTACCATTTGTCTCATCCTTATTTATCTCTAGACCAGATTCCTTTGCATATCTTCCATGGTTAACTAATACAACTTTATTTTTGAGGGCTAGAAATAAATATTCATCTTTATCTTCCTGAAGTTCAAATGAACATCATCATAAATTCCTACATATTCTTTGGCATAATATAATTTCTTGAACTTCCTATCCTTCTTTTCTTTGTGATTACTGTTATTATCCTTTTTCTTCTTGTGTGTAGCTCTATTAGGACTGTAGACATGCAAAAATGATATCATACATTACTCTTTTTCTCCTTAATTAAATAAATCAAATTACTTAATTAATTTCTAAAGTCCTCCATTCAAATTAAATAAATTCATCATTATTACTAACATCATCCCCTTTGGATAAAAAAAACAAAATATTTATTTGAATTTTCCTAAATCATTTTCCATCTCCTTTCGATTTATTTTAACCCATAAATATAAATCAAATATGTCAAATCACCTAATCCTCTCTTAAGTTAACGAAATCATGATTAATGTTAAAATTAATGCAAGTCACATCCTCTAGCTTTTCCCACTCATAGAAATAATTCATTTAATTGATTTATTAGATCTTCTAATTTCCCTCAACGTGGCATAATAGGGAATTTATTCCTCCAATTTGAATTTCCCTCTCAAATGAATTGTACCTTCAAAAATAGCATTAATTCCCTCTTACATGTCCCCCACTTGGTATTTAAGACCCCTTTCTTCTCCCTCCAACAAGTCAAATTTCAAATATGAAAAGGCCACAAAATGTCATTTATTGGCACATTCACCAAAACCTACACAACCTTGGCCCTTTCAAATGGTTACAAGTGGCCTCTTCCTATTGGTTGAAGATTAGTCCCACATTCCTCAAATTTCCCTCTTCTTTCCTCAATCTCACCTATAAATCCGAAGCTTTCCTTCATCATTTACATACACAATTTGAGCAAAATTACTCTCTCTGCATTTAGAGCTAACTTTATTCACTCCATCGTCATTTGCATTTCCACATTGTGCGGCCTTGCCTTTGTCTATTATTGGTTGGACTAAAAGTAGTGTGATTATTGTCTTTTATAAGTTTCCCTATGCTTCTCGCTTTTGCGTAACATCTTTGTAGCAGCATTTTGAACCATAAGATCTAATAAAATCTCTCTTTGCTTGAAAATATCTAAAGACAACCTTTGTCAATGAATCCATGTTGTTCTAAAGTTAATGCACTATCTACCTAGAAGTGACTGAAATCATTCATCATAGAATCCTCAGTCAGTTGATTTATTATGATATTGATCTCCTCTGTACCAAAGATTTAATATGAAGCAGGTAATGGTTGATCCCAAAATCAATCAATTGATTTAATATGATATTGATGTCCTCTACACTGGAGATTTAATATGAAGTAGGTAGTTGTTGTGCCCAAACTCAAATGTTGTCTAAATAGACATTTATTTTATTGCCACATGTTTGACACTTGGATCTGTTCTTAAAATTAAACACAATTTGTTGTATACACAGTCCTACAATTAATATTCTTTATGCTAAGTTTGTTTTTACTGATGGTAATCCCAATCACTATATTTTTATATATTAAGTATTCGGTTATGTGTAGGATCATGATGGGCCAAAAAGTGGTGATATGTAAGCCATATGATGACCCATGTGTCTGACGACTTTTTTTAACCCAAAATTGATGAAATGAAAAGGGTTTTTAGAGGAGACCCTGAACTTTCCACCAATATAAATTATGCTTTACTTTGAATTTAATCAATAATTATTATTCATTTTCTATTAGAATTATGAATAAAGTCCTGACTGATAGGTTGATTGAAAAACATCTATAACTTTCAAACAGTATCACATTTTTTTAATTTGAAACATGTATCACATTCTACGCTTCACATAATATAGGATTAAAAAAAACAAAATTGAATTTCATGAATTTTTGCCCAAGTTAAGGTGGTTAGACAGACGAGTTTTTGTATTTTTTAAAATTTGTAATAAAAAATTCATAATTAATTATTTACATGGGAAAAAATTATAAAACTATATGCATCACATCGGGACATGAGTCCTCTACTTATATCTAAAATCTTATAAAAAAATATGATCAATTTTTTGTGGTAAGGGTGGTCGGACAGACACCTACTTCTTATTTTTACCCTGAAATTTAAATACTACTGCATTGATATTTCAAATTTTCACCAAATAGATTTTTTTTTTTAGATAAAGGTCTAGTAGTTGAAAAACTAGATTCAATTTTCTACAGATTCTTTTTTTACATTTTTTTGAAATAATATAGATAACTTATTCAAATTTTTATGTCAAGTTGTCTAACTCTAATTTTATGTCTTTTTATTGCCACTTAAGGGCCTATTTTTTCCATGATGATACTGCACATACCCATTCATAGATTCGTTACTCCTCAGATAGAGCAGCTAACATGTGCAAATATTTTAAATAGATGCATTCATTACTTCTCATTGGTAACATAGGAACTAAATAATGGAGCTCCCTCACATTATGATTACTATTGCAAACTACAAGAGAGATTTTTAAGGATCTACATTTAACATTCCTTAGTTTTGTTCAAGGATGTATTGAATTTGGTGGAATATTTACATACACTTTCACATGATGTCAACTGGGAGAAGGAGGAGTGGAAATTGTGCTATGAGGATCATTAATGCATTTAGAGCGCTGACAGGTGAACAAAAAATTAAAGCAGGAAGCCACATAATAGTGCATTTATTAACTGGTCTTAGGCCTGCCAATTGCATTAGATTAAATAATTTTTTAAATACCTTTATTCGCTGGTTTGTGATCCTCGTTTGACATTCAAGTGGAGACGAACCAAGCTAAAGTAGTTTTTGATGATGGTGTATGTGACTAAAGGTTGCCTGGCTACTTTCATTTGCTTGCATTCTGTAAATGCACGGTTGGTATGGGTGGTGACTGTCCTATGATTATTGGATCTTTGAGGACTATTTGGATTAATATAGATGTTCCTTTTGTAGAGCTTATATTAAACACAACAAGTAATTCTAAATGATTTAATATTTTTATTGTTCCTCGCCTTTTGCCTAATGTTAGAGGCCATTAGGAAGACAATACATAATAACAACTTGACAAATTTTGGTTATAAGCACCGAAATAAAAATAGATATTCATCACTAGATCGTAAATTCTTTATGTCCAACCATGATCTTGAGTCTCAGCCTCTAGGTCATGCTCTTATATATTTCAGTTCTCCACTTTGTACACATGGTATGTAGTGTAATCCCTACATATGACTTGTTCAACCTTAATAATAACATCTTTTCAGATTCATGATGTTGCATTAATTTCTCCAAGCGATTGGATAATAAATATGTTGGCTATCTTATGTTTATTTTTTGGTGACAGTGGATATTCCTATAGGCCTGATGGCTATGTGCAGGATCATGATGGGCCAAAAAGTGGCAATATGATGGGTATATGGCTGACGACTTTTTCTTAACCCAAAATTGATGAAACGAAAAGGGTTTTTAAAGCATATTCTCAACTTTCCACCAATATAAATTATTCTTTACTTTGAATTTAATAAATTATTATTATTCATTTTCTATTGAATTACAACTAAAGTCCTGATTTTTAGGCTGAATGAAAAACATCTAAAGATTTCAAACGGTATCATATTTTTTGAATCCAAAAAATGTATCACATTCTATGCTTCACATACTATAAGATTAAAAAAATTTAAAATGAATTTCATGAAGTTTTGACCAAGTTAAGGTGGTCAAACAAAGGAATCTTTAAATTTTTTTAAAGTTGTCATAAAAAAGTTATAATTAATTATTTACTTGGAAAAAAATTATAAAAAAATATGCATCACATCAAGACATGAGTCCTCTAATGATATCTAAAATCTTATAAAAAATATTTTCATTTGAATGTGGTTAGGGTGGTCAGATAGACACCTACTTCATATTTTTTCCCTGAAATTTAAGTACTATTGTATTGAAATTTCAAATTTTCACCAAATAGATTTTATTTTTTTGTAAATAAACCTACTAATTTAGAAACTACAATCAATTTTCTATAAATTCTATTCTTACATAATTTTGAAATAATATAGATAACTTATTCAAATTTTTATGTCAAGTTCCCTAACTCTGATTTTTCTAATTTTTTTGCCACTTAAGGGCCTGTTTTTTCCATGATGATCCTGCACATACCTTGATGTTAAATGCCATTGGTAGGTGGCAACTTGTGAGAGAAATCTACCTACTTGAATTTAATCAAGACATGACTTGTGATAAATATCTAACTATTTGTATTTAATCAAAGGAACTCCATATCTACCTAATCAATCTTTGCAAGTTGCACGTAGCATTTAGAGGCCGCGAATCTTGCTGGAGATCTTTTTGACCGTTTGTTCTTTTGGAAAACACTTATGCTTGACGAAGTGATGTCATTATTTTTTTCGACCAATATATCTTTGATCATGATTTTGAGTGCAATTATGTGAATCCAATAATCACAACGTTAAATTGTTTTGGTTTCCTCTAAGTCATACTGGAGGAAAATATTCAATTCATGGGACTAAAATCTAGGGGCAATATGAATCTCTGGCAATCTGATTCCATCTAATTCAAACTGCAATTTATATATGTTGTCTGTTTAAATCAACCCCCAATATGTAGTCAATAGTTAATGCTCCTTCATATAGTGTTGGGTGAATCTATGCTTAAAAGGTCGATCAAATTTGTGGATTTCAAATTTAAATTGAATCCTCTCCCTTGTTAAGCTTCTCCATTGATTGATATATGCTTTCAAAATTGACATCATTTCTTATTTAAGAAATCATTTTTTTTTTCGTAAGTCTGAAAATGGTTATTTTAATGCGAGAGAATTCCTCTACATTATTGTTTAGGGGCCTTGTTGAGTTTTCTTTTTTGCAGATATTTTTCCATTAGTCAAAAAGAAGATTTTATGACTATTCTAGTGATTATGTTTGGAGGGAGTTTTTAGAAATGTAATAATTTTGAGACTTGACTGTATTGGTTTGTGTGTCCAAACACTTGAATGAAATTTTTTGTTGACACTTGAGTTATGCCTTGATTTATGCCTTAAAACTAAAGTATTCACATGAATGAAATATAATGTTGTATATTCCATTAGTTTTTGAGATAAATCTTATTTCTGATAACTTTATGTTCCTTATAGGTTGACATCATATTCAGGTGTTGAAAATGAGTGAAAAAAAGAAGATTGGAGTTGGATAAAATCAGGCATTAAAACTTGAAGTTGACAAATCATATTTAAATCCTTAGGGCTTCCATTTCATGCTATAATTTTATGTTTTGAATCAACTCACATATTGTTGGGACTCTAAAAATAACACTTCAATTTTCATGACAAAAGGCTTAAAACGAACTTTAGGACAAACTTACCAAAGTTGATTTTATGATTTAACAATTAAAGGAGGAAACTTTCATATCTCATTTTGGTGCTTTAAAATGAATCAAAATCGTTTCTTTGTGGACTTAAAAAAAAAAAAGTGTTTCTTTGTTTTTTAATTTCTTACTCAAATTAATACCATCAAAAGGATGTATGCACTTCTCTCATGCCTCACGAAAAACTTGAGAATCAAAAGGCCTTTTGGTGATCTTAAGTTGGATAAAGTAATTACCTCCACATTTCATTTTGTGATTAAAATTGAAAAAAACATCTTGTGAGTGTGAGTAACCCTATTGTGTGTGTTCTCCGTTTGTTTCTAAATGAAGGTTGATCAAACTATGAATATGTTTGCTAGATTTTGTTTATCTTAGAGGTTCTTCCTTGTGGGAAAAATTACTCACCCAAGGGAACGACCCATTTGGTAACAATCTAAAGCCAAGAGTATTTTCAACCGAGATATAAAAGTTGGTAGTAGAACAAAGGTCAGTATCATGTGGTTGGCTTCAACGAGAAGGGAAACAATGGTATCCCGCTGCATGGGTCAATCTCCGTGAATGGAAATTCTGAATTAAAACCTCTTGTTTAGGAAATGACAAAATCCTATCTATTTTTTAGTGCAAAAGGTCATGTCCTTTGAAGCTGCCCCACATATACATGCAATTTTGTTGTAGAGATGAAAATTATGCCATGGGAGATTCATGGGTACTGATGGTTGGCTGACCTGAGAAGTGTGTGTTGTGGAGGGGAGCCAATGTGGTCAAGCATCTAATCATGCACACTAAATATGTGAAGCTCTATTTATCGAAGTGGGAACCCCACAAATATTGTATTTTCAGACTAGGGTTGTGCATGTCAATGGAATAAAAACACATTGCTTGGATCTAAAACATTGGAAAACAAACATTCACAAAGAACTTGAAAATTTCAAACCCTTTGGAGGAAACAAATATCCTTTGAAAAATTTAAGTGCTCTTGCTTTCCCTAGGGATTTTATCCTTAGAGGTTTCTAAGTACTTCAGTTTAATCAACATTTATTTTCACTAAAGTCAACTTAGGCAACTATGCTCTTGAAAACTTGATTTTCACATAAAGGACCTTGTGCAATGAAAAGGAATCGAGACATAGACATTTAGTTTGAAACTTTAATCAAAGAACTGTTTGTGGTAAAAATAACTCATTAAGGAAAGTAAAATACAATTGACTCCACACATGTGTTCTCTCCAATGATTTCCTACAAGTTCAAAAGTTTTAGTCCAAAATCCCATGAGGATCATCTACAAAGACTTATTGAAGTTAGAGAAAGACTGGTTTACAAATTTTACAAGAAAGCTTCAAGAAACAACCCTAACTTGTATGAGTTATATTATCAACAAAATCCTGAGCTTTTTCAAAGGTTTGTTTTTCTCACATAGGAAGTGTCAAGCATGTTCTTCAAAATCGAGGTCTTGTAAGTAGTGTTATATAGGTAAAGTATAGGATCAAAATCAATCACTTTCATCAACCGCTCAACCATCAAAATCAATCAAAAATCAACTCACCAACAACTCTTGGAAACATTGAAAACATCATTTATGCTAAACTTCTAGGAAAAATAAAATCACTTTGACTGACTGAACAGACTGAGTCAAACTATCATCTTGTGCAAGAGTTTACTCTAGGATAACACAACTTCCTTGGGTTTACAAGTTCATTATAAATTTATTTGACTTAACAAACTTAGTCAAATTATCCAATCCATTATCACCTTGTTTGACTTAACACACTTAGACAAACCATCCTCTTATGTAGAAGCTTGCTCTAAGATAACACAACTTTCTAGATTTTACAAATGCATTATCACTTTTATTTGACTTAACACACTTAGTCAAACTATCAATCCATCATAATCAATAAAATCAAGTCCAAAATTTTAGCATCTCCCTCAAGGTTCCTCAAGAGTTCCATTCATCTGTATCATACATCATTCATTTATCTCATCCTCATCATCACTTTGGTCCTTGAATTATCCTAGTTCTTCTCTTGTTCGAACCTAAGTTTTAGACCAATATAAGGGGTAAGAGGTTCATCTCTTACATTCCTTAAAATTGATCTCTATTTTATGGTTCAAACTCGATCTCAACACAAGAAGAATATGGAGCAAAACAAATAAACATCCATTTTGAGTGATCTAAGTCAAACCGAAATAACATTCAACCTAACGATAACCATTAACCTCCCAATCAATCCTCCTTAAGTATCTAAAAATTCTCAAGAGGAATGTCATGTAGAGGACATCATTGGAAATGGGATGACACAAGAAGAACTTCTAGAAATGGTGCAAAACCCTGAGAACCACCAAATTGTCATTGCCATGTTGAGGTTGTACCCATCCCAATACATGTTAGAGTTAGCAAAAGAAGGGGTTAAACTCCCTTCTAACTTTAACGTAAGCACTATTTTGTAGAGGTCTCTCCATATCATTCCCTCACCTGCATCCACACTTCCACTTCAAAACGTCACTTAGGACATCCCAAAAATTATATAATTTACCACTTCAACCCCATTGATTGTTAACAAGGGAAGTGCCATGCTTCACAAACCCCAAAAACATCACCTTATGAACAACCAAGGGGTGAATGCAAGCACCATATCAGACCAATCTATCTTAGTAAATCCATTACACCCTTACATCTCGCTAATGTTTCATAATCATACCAATTCATCCTCATTTCATGCAACACCCAATTATCCTCTGAAGCAAATGGGCCATGCCAGAAGAA
Organism: Sequoiadendron giganteum; assembly: GCA_007115665.2. Taxonomy (NCBI): domain Eukaryota; kingdom Viridiplantae; phylum Streptophyta; class Pinopsida; order Cupressales; family Cupressaceae; genus Sequoiadendron; species Sequoiadendron giganteum. The sequence continues at coordinate 341,549,451 of CM021102.1, read as the reverse complement.
CAAGTCTATACCATCATTGCCAATACAGGAAAAACCTTGGAATTCTATCTATAAATGCAATATATGACCATGTATGATCAAATGATCCCCAAAGGACTCAATATTGAAAGATCTCTTATTACACAAGGCGGAAAACCTACTTACCCTAAACATCAAGACATTCACCCATCTACCAACTACAATGACAAACACCACACATGGGCGAAGAACTGAAATTTAACAAACGATGGAGTAGTGGATGTCAAGGTTGTCATCAGTGCTCCTAAGAAAAATAATCAAACACATCATCATCAACCATAGAACAACAACCGAAATAAAATGCAAAAAAATGTGGTGAATCAGAAACCACCCCAAAATCAGATCAATAATCTCAATAATCAAGGAGGAATACCTCTGCGAAACAAGTATCCCCCCAAGAAGAAATTCATAGCCCTTGGGGAGTCAATTGAATCCATCATGAGAAATTTGGTTAATGAGAGCATAATCAAGGTCCCCACCCATGAAAATTACAGTCGACCCCAGGTGAAGCCACCCTGGTACAAAAAAAATCTCCTATGTGATTATCATAAACTCAAGGGACACATGACCTCCACCAACATGAAATTGAAGAACATCATCCAAGATCTCATTGAGGATAAAATCAAAAATATCGAGCAACTCGCTGGAAATCAAGATCTCAAAATATACATGAACTTGATGCCTAATCAAAATCAAGGAAATAATGAAGGAAACAACCAAGGGAACAATAAAGGGAAAAAAAAGTATGCTAGTGCAAACCTTATATATAAAGACATCATCATATGCATAGATGAAATGGTCAGTTTCATTAGCGTCAAAGGAGCCAACACTAATTATCGAGTCACCACACACAATGAGAAGGTTACTATTGCACAGGAATCATAGCCATCTAGGACCCCCATCTCAAATCTGAAAGTTGTTCCCTATGATTATAACGTCATTGACCAGCTAAAAAGAACCCCTACTTAGATCTCTATCATGGAGTTACTAAAAATATCCATCACCCATAGGAAAATCCTTGATGAAGCATTAGCTGTGTTCATTATTTCTGCTAACCTTGATACATAACAATTTCAGGCTATGGTCAGTAACATCATCACTCCAAATCTCCTCACCTTTTCTGATCAAGACTTCCCCGCCCAGCCATCTCACAACCATGCACTTCACCTTCAAGTCCTGGTTCACAAGAAAAAGGTCAAAAGGCTATTGGTGAATGGAGGTGTGGGCCTCAATATATGTTTGTTTAAACTTATAAATAACTTGGGAATCTCAAAAGACTCCATCGACAAAATAAAAGGCATTACCATCAAAGCATATGATGACCTAGAAATAGTGTTTCAAGGCACTATCATGATCCCAATCCAAGTGGATTTGGCTACTATCGAAACAACATGTCAAGTCCTCGACCTTGATTTTTCCAACAGCATCCTCATAGGATTCCCATGGATTCATGTAATGAAGGCGGTTGCCTCAACATTCCACCAATACGTCAAATTTTCATACCAAAATTAGGAGGTCACAATAAATGGTGATCCTGAGCCGTTCACCTATTGCAAAAACATGGAAGAAAAGTTATATAAAGTTCCCCAAGCACCAAATAATGAGGAAGGCCCCTCCACTCCCTATATATATCTACCTAACCTCACCTCCACTTTTGCGACAAAGACACCCTCCATCCCCGACATATCCGACATCAAGCTCATTATCCAAGACAATGGGTGTGGAGATTAAAAAATGAAGAATTATTTTGTTCTAGGAGAGTTGCCTCAATCTCCTAGGTCACATGGGCAACCCCAACTATTTGAAACACCTATCCATACTTTTAGGGTAGACCCTTCTAGAATTTATTGTTGGGGGGATCTATGTCTGGAAAATGTTAACAAAAGAGAAATTTCAATCCCACTATACCAATATGAAAGGCCCACACCCACCCTACCCATGGATGAAGCTAGGAGAGGACTGCAAATGATGCTTGGTATGGGCTACAACATAAATGAAATCCTTGGAAGGAACAACCATAGACGACTAGAGCCCACCATTATAGAAAGATGAATGATAAATATTGGCCCTGGATGAACGACTTTGAGTATAACTGTACATTGCAGAGGTACCCCTTTTAGAGTAGTTAGGACTCCCCCTTAGTTATTAGTAGCTGCCCTATGATTGTATCAGTATCCATAGGTCTTCCCCGAGATAATTTCACCTTCGACATAAGTGACATCTGTAGTAGTAGTAGTAGTGATGAAGAGGATACCATAACCGACTTACCCACACTTTTTGAAGACTCCTCCTTATTGAATATTATTACCTCATCCATTGAGTCAGACTGCCAAACTCACAAAATAAACTTATTTTACCCCCAACTCATCGACTATGATCAACGAGAACCACTGGTTCTAGAAACATTCAAAAATGATGAGGAACTCTCAAAATTCATGGGAATAAGGGATACAGTACCATGCGAAGATCATAAAGTTGGATTCAACATCACACTGGACATACAGGCCTATTACAGGGAGATGATTGAGTCCTTTAATCATAGAAGAAAAATAATGAGAATAAGCTCAGGGTCATTGAGTGAAAACCACATTGTGGTAATCTCTAACCATAGAACATTAAAAATAAAGGATGCACCCAATGGTGAAAACCTCTCTGAGGCACCAGAGGATGAAGGATTATGTCTCTCCCCTACTACACTTCATTAGGAAAAATCACTAGTCCTAGTAGAATAGTGTAACCCTACAAATTTGGGAATAGAAGAAACACCACACATCACCTTCTATGTTGAGTCACTTCTCACAGAAGAACAAGAACTATTGGTAGAATTCCTAAGAGAAATAAAGGTGAAATTTGTGTGGACTAATGCCTTCATGTCGTATCTTGATCCAAAAGTTGTGGTTCATCATTTAGCTATCTAGCCAAGGGCAAAGCCAGTGAGACAAAAATTGAGAAAGATGCACCCTCAAATAGCCTGCCTAGTCAAGAAGGAATTATAGAAACTCCTAGATGTTGTTTTTATACGCCCAATTGAATATCCCGAATGGGTATCAAATCTTATGCTATTTTCAAAACCAAATGGGGGCATTTGTATCTGCACCAATTTTAGAGACCTAAACCAAGCGTGTCCTAAGGATGACTTTACACTACCCAAAATTTTCATGACAGTGGACATGAGGGCTAGACATGAGATGCTATCACTGATGGACGAATTCCCAGGGTACAACTAGATTATGATAGCAAAGGAAGACCGACATAAGACAACTTATACATGTCCATGGGGCACCTACTATTGGCACATAGGCTTAAGGACTGTAGTACAATGGAAAATTATGGCTATCAAATTCTATGGAGATTCACAGCTCATCATCAACCAAGTCAATGGTGAGTACCAAACAAAGGACAACAAGATAACTCCATACAATAAATTAGTGGAGAGCCTCAAATAATTAGTCATTGATGTCACCTTTCAACAATTAGCTATAGAAAAGAATAGAGAAAAAGATTTTATGGCCATAATTGGATCACTCTTGGAAATCCCAAACAATGTTCCCAAATAAGATTTTCTAGTAGAGCATCTTCTCCTACCGACATTCGAGATACATGAGTCTGAATTCATGTGTGAAATCATTGTTCCTAGTGATCCCTAATATCTGGATATCTACACCTACTTGATAATATGAGTCCTCCTAGCTGACATAACCTCAAACCTTAAACGAGCCTTTGTCAAAAGGTCCCTATGTTTTGTAGTCCTAGGAGAAATTCTCCATCATAGGAGCATTGAAGGAACCCTATTGCATTGTTTAAATCCTGAGGAAGCCCTGATTGCTCTGACTAAGGTCCACAATAACATTTGTGGTTCACACTCAAGTGGTATAACTTTGGCTAGGAAATTGTTGAGGATCGGGTACTACTCACCAACAATGGAAAGAGAGGGACATGACTTTTTCATAAAGTTTTTACATCACCAGTAGCATGGAGACCTTATTCATGCACAAACTCAAGAGCTGCATCCTATTGTTACACCTTGGCCCTTTTCATAGTGGGGGCTCGATCTCATCAACAATATCACACTCACGTCATCCAACGGCCACAAATTCATCATCATCGCCACGAAGTAATTTACAAAGTGGATCGAAGTAATCCCAATGACCTACATAACTAGAAAGTAGATATCAAAGTTCATCATGAACTATCTCATTTTTCGATACGGTTTCCACCAAGCTATTATCTTTGATAATGGGAGACCTTTCAAGAATCAAGATTGGTGTGACCTTTTTGATAAATTGAATATCCAACATCACTTTTCCACTCTATATTACCCACAAGGCAATGGCCAAGTAGAAGCCACTAATAAAATTATCTTGAAAATCCTTAAGAAAATAGTCAATGACTCTGGTCATGACTGGAATCTACAGCTAAACCTTTCCTTATGGGCCTATCATACTAGCATCCACATGCCAACAAGTGTCACCCCATTCTCCCTAGTTTACAGATTAGAATCCATCCTCCCAATCGAGATCGAGCTCCCATGATTAAGGATATCACTATAGAACCTCATTAGAGATGAGGAATTTTAGGTTTCAAGGGTAAATGAGCTGGATTTATTAGATGAATGATACATGGATTCCCTCAAACATCTATAGGTCTATTAGAACCACCTAAATTTCAGCTACAACAAGAAGATCAGGAGATGCACAATCCAAGTCAACGAACTTGTGCTAAAATAAAATCTAAACAACGTGCCAAATCTAGAAAGAAAAGGAAAATTTGAGCCCAACTGGTTGGGACCTTTTTTCATCATAGCAAGCTATAAATTAGGGGCATATCAATTTTCAACATGAGAAGGTGAGCCTCTATAGGAGCCTTTGAACAACTCCCATTTCAAAAAGTTTTATGCCTAAAATATTGCAAGGTATAAAATTAAAAAATACAAAAAATTGAAAAAAATGTACTGAAAAAATGGTCACCCTGATGAAAACCTAATAAACATGCATCTTGGTGATAACAAAAAAATCCAAAAATACAAAAATCCAAAAAAATCAATAAAAGGATTGAAAACAGTAAACAAAAAAAACATCCTCTAGTGAAAACCACTTCGGTGGCACTTTGAATAAGTACCTTGGTGAAAACCTAGCAAACAGGCACCAAGCATAAATAAATCACTCTCCATTCACCAAGATCTTCATGACTCACTTATCCATTAAATCCAATTTATCCTTCCGTCATTCGTCCATCTATCTATACCATAGCTTGATCTTGTGCTTGTATCATGTCCCAGCATAGTACTTCTTGGCACATTCATAAGATTAGTTTATCCTTCCTATATCGAAGTAGTCTATCACATTAAACTGGGGGCATGTTCCTGTACCTGCATTGGATTGGATTCATGTATATTCTTGTGATCTTCCTTAAACATCAAAAATAAAAAATAAAAAACAAAAATTCAAAAACATCAAAATATCAAAAAACCAAAAACATTCAAAAAATAAAAAATTAAAAAACATTCAAAAAACCAAAAATCCAAAAAACATCCAAATCATATCAAAATCCAAAACATGTTGAAAATATGGAAAATAAAAAATAGAGTCATCTAATCGAACTACGCCATCTTTGAGCTTGACCATAGGTAGGGTTGATCTTTGATCATCCTCCGAGACACCCTAGGTCAATCTTTTAGGTGTCCATCATAGCAAAGGGGCAATCCACTTCCCCATCTATCTTTTCATCAATCAAGTTTGCATCTGTCAAACTATGTGGTCTCTGCATGTATAACGTACACAAGGCTAATCTATTGATCAGCTCCTGAGACCCCTAGGATAGGTCTTTAACTCAATCTCTTGGTCAAAATATCGAAAATACCAAAAACATTAAAAAATCTAAAAAATCCAAAAACATTTTTAAAACATCTCAAAAGTTGTGAAAAACAGCCTCAAACATTTCAAAAGACCAAAAGCATCCAAATATTTAAAAAAAACCAAAATGGTGCACTTGTCTCATCTCACTTTCACCCTTAATAATCATCACTCATAATAAATCAATCGTCATCTTGATCCTTTGGTAAGTCAGTCAGAAGCAAGTCTAGCAGGTTTTAAAGTGAACACCTAATTGTCAAAGTCTCAAATCTAGATCACTGAGTCAATAAGTTAATCAACTCAGAGTATCAATAGCTTATCATCCAATCAAAATCTCATTATCACCTGGTCAAAACATGTTCTAGGAATATGACCTTCCTGCGATGGACATCATCATCAAACATCACCGTAGTTTACTCTTGGCTAGCGGTGCAAAGAGCATTAACTTGTTTGTTAACTTTATCTTTTCTTTGGATTTATCTTTTTGTGCTCATTCCAAGGACCTCTCGATGATGTCTAAACAAAAATATTTAGAGAGAAAGGAATGGGGCAATGATACTTATCCTTTTGTCTGTTGCTCTTGTTCCATGTTCTCGTAAAATAACTTTGTCATGCGTGCTTTGTTTTGCTTGTACGAAGGATGTTTTAGGCATCTTATTGACCACATAAGAAGGCTTTATTTTTTATGTTTTGGTCCTAAATGTCTAGAATATATGAACTACACTTTGCATAAGGTTTCGTTTGTCCAATGTGATGAAGATGACTCCTATCTGATTGTTGATTCAAAGTCCATCACACTAGGTGCAACGCCATCCTGGTTCTTTATACCTTAATGCATCACACCTATGTGTGTTATCAAACATAAAGAAGGGTATGCTATTTATTTCTCCCATCCCTAGATAAGCAATACATCATCATCATTCATCATCATATCCAATAAAGTCTCGAGGACTAATGGATTTGTTGCACTTCTGTATTTTCTTGGATTTAAGGGTTGATCCCTCTCATTCTTCTATCCTCTTTCATCCTAACAATGCATCCATCTTGAATCTACTCCATGTACTTCAACACTACCTTCATTATTTCTTAAATTTTCTCAAAATCATTTGATAAAAACACAACAACTTCATAAATATAGCTCCATGTACTTTAAGCACTTCTACAGTATCTCAACAGTTATACAAGTACCATTTGCATCCAGCTTAAACTGTGTTGACATCAATGACAACATTAATGACAACACCACCAAACACATCCATACTTGCAGCACGTTGTCTATATAAGAAAGGTCAGTATGCACTTTGTAATATACCTCATCATCATTTCTTGGATAATCCCTTGTGAAAGGTTTTTATTGTTTTTGGATGTGGTCTTGGGTCTCAATCTAATATTTATCTCCTACAATTATTTCAACTTGATGTGATTAAAATATTTCAGAAAAATATTGTAGATGTAACAATAAGTTAAATAATCCCATCATTTTAAAATGACACAAGTCATGATTATTTTTTAGAGTGTTTGTATATTATTAACATAAAGGAAAGGAAAAAAAATAGTTTAAAGGATAATCGTATGTAGATTTAAATTAGTTCACTTATTTTCAACAAATTAGAAAAATAGATTTATATCTTAATTATATTTTCTTTTTGGTTTACAACATTTTTAATGATTGAAGAGATTTAAGATTGAATTTAAATACTTAGATATATATAAAATAAATATGTAATAAAATATATTACTTTTTTCAAATAAAACTAAGTCTTTTTTACTTATTTGTTACAAATAATAAAATGTCTTGAAAAAGCACAGTCTCAAACCATAATCCTCTTCTGCTGACCACTAATATTCGTCCTGCTATTGATCCCTATCCTTTTCACTTTGAAATAATGTGAAACACTCATCCCGATTTTTGAAAAGAAATTGTTGAATGGTGGAATATTCATGTCCAAGGAATCCCTATTTTTAGGATCTGCTTTAAACTTAAACATATTAAACTGATGGTTAAAGGATGGAAGAAAAATGTGTTTGGGGATGTTTTTCAAAGGAAGAAACTACTTGAGGGAAAGTTGAGGACCTTATAGAAAAATATGGATGAGGGTGATGACAATCAGTGGACCTACATTTAGGAAAGGAAAGCTAGATTGGAACAGGAATGGGTTTTAAAAAATGAGGAGGTCTTCTGGAAGAAAAAGTCTAGGGTCCAATGGCTGAAGGAAGGAGATAGGAACACTTCCTTTTTTCATGTTTCTGCCATCAAGCACAGGAAAAGGAATCAAATTTCTAAATCAATAAATGCCACTCGGGAGGTGATTTCAAATCAAGCTCAAATTGGGACCTGTGCGGTTAATTATTTCAAGGAGGCTTTTTCAGACCCTACTGAGGCATCCAACCTAGCTTTGGATTGTAAGATCCTCCATCACCTCCCTGCCTCAATCTCTCGGGAAGATAATATGGGAATCCTTAGGACTGTTTCCATGAATTAATTTTGTGTGGCTACCTTTAGCATGGGGGCTTTCAAAGCCCCGGGGCCTGATGGGTTTCCTCCTGCATTCTTTCAGATATTATGGGATACTGTGGGCAGGGACCTTGTGCTTACGGCTAGGGACTTCTTCAAATCTAGTAGGATCCTTAAAAAATTGAAGCACACTTTCATTGTTCTTATCCCCAAGATAAGTGAACCTATTTCTATGGCTGACTTCTGACCTATTAGTCTTTGTAACACCTTTTATAAGATCATTTCTAAGATCCTTTTTAACCAAATCAAACCCCTTCTGGGGAAAAAATATTAGTTATACTCAAAAGGGGTTTGTCCCTAGGTGACACATTCTTGATGCCACTTTGAGAACCCATGAACTGATCCACTCAATGGATAGATGTAATAATGCGAGGATGTCTCTCAAGCTTGACATTTCAAAAACCTTATAATATTTTTTTATGGGACTTCATCCCGAAGGTCCTGGCTAAGTTTGGCTTTAACAGTTCGGTCATCAAAGTCATTATGGAGTGTGTTAGTACTATCAATTTCTCAGTTATGATTAATGGATCCCCCTGTGGGTTCTTCTCTACTGGTAGAGGGATCAGACAAGGAGACCATTTGTCACCTTATCTTTTCATTATGATTTCTGATGTGCTTAGCAGGAATTTCATAGGTCTATTGTCAAAGGGCTCCATTACTGGTGTTAGAGTGACTTCCTTGCTAAATTCGATTATTGTGCAACAATTTATTGATGACACCTTTCTTTTTGGGAAGGCCTCTGTTGTGGAAACTAGTAAATGGAAAGCATGTCTTATCAACTATGCCTCTGGCTCTAGTCAAAGCATTAATTACAATAAAAGCAAGATTTATTTCTTTAATTGCATGCCCAGTTTGAAAAATAGGGTGACTACGGTTCTAGGATGTGTTGGTGATTCTCTCCCGTCGGTGTATCTGGGGTTCCCCTTCACAGTTAAGGAGGTTCCCATGGAGTTCTGGAATTCGATTCTGGAAAAGATTCAAAGGAAGTTGGCTGGGTGGACGGGCTCTTTGCTTAGCCACGCTGGAAAACTCCAACTTCTCAATATGGCTATTCAAGGTATCCCCACTTACTTTCTATCAATTTTTAAGATGCTTACATACATTGTTGATTCGTTTGAAAGAATTCAAAGGAATTTCCTTTGGTCTGGTATTGAGAAAAAAAATAAACTCGCTTTGGTGAAATGGGAAAGGGTCTACTAGGATAAAATTTGTGGTGGGCTTGGAATCAGGAAGATTTTCACGTCTAACAAGGCTCTGATGGCCAAGGTTGGTTGGGACTAGTTAAGGAACTCTAAGGGGTGATCCCACAAAGCTGGTTTACAATTTCTAAGAGGAACTAATTTTTGTTGAAATCACATAATTTTAGAAAATATAATGATTTAAGCCTTAAAAATTTCCATTTTAAGGATTCCAATTGAAGAGGGTTTCATCAAACCACCTTAGATAAAACCCCCTTGGATAGAACCTCGCTACTTTTAAACCATACCTATAAATGAGTCTCATTTACACCTATCAAAATGCTGATAAAAAATCACTTTTGATTTACCTTTTGGGGGATCAAATAAATTCATTTAAAATCTATTTCAAATGATTATGGTAGTCTTCAGAACGAGCTATCCAATGAATATAATTTTAATATGTTTAGGTTTTATTATGTATATGTTTTTTTAGTTTTATTAAACATAGTATTTTCACCAAAATAAAAGCTTTGTGTTTTGAGCATGTGGAAAAATAGCATATTATAAAAATAAAATTTGGAAAAATATGTTCAAGTTGGGTATTCGTGTCATTGGTCTATTAAAATAAAAAATTTGAATTTCGATACATACAGAAAAAGTTACGTTGTATACAGTCCACCTATGTCTGAATTGTAATTGGTTTGACTTCGAAACTTGATTGAGGAAAAAATATTCAATAAAACACTATAAAACCAAATTAAAGTGCTATATATTGTAGTTACAAATCTAAATTCGAAAAAAGTAGAATTTTATGCTTCATACAAAAAAATTTATGTTGTATACGGTGAGCGTCACTCCTTGAAAATGTTGTTTTATTTTTTAAATAGTTTTCGAAGGAGATGGAAAAATAAGTGCAATCTGATTCCAAAAAAAATGAAATAAATATATTTAGAATCTATAGAAAAAACATCAAAAACCACTAGTTTTCATCATCTTCAAATTCATCACGGTTTAGCTGCTATAGGAGCCCAAAAGTGAAGATTTAGTTAAAAAAAATTAGTTTGGTGTCCAGTTTGCCCAAAAATTGTAAACCAGTATTGTGGGATCACCCTAAGGACTGGTGTAAAATTTCGAATGCTGAATATCTCCACAACAAGACCTTGATTGATTGTCTTTAAGAACCTCACCCCCAAGGCTTTGTTGTCTGGAGGAGCATTTGTAGCATACAAGGCCTGCTAAAGAAAGGGATTAAATGGAAAATGGGTATTGGGGTTAAAATCAGGTTCTAAGAAGATACATGGATTTTTGACTCCTCTCTGGCTTGCTCTGGCTTTGGGGCGATGATGCATGAGGCTCAATGATTCTTTGGCATACATATCAGTGACTATGTTCCTAGACCTCTCGAAGCTAGGATTTGGAAGGATCTTACCCTTTGTTTCCCCTAGTCTCTTGAACTTTGTCACCTAGCTCGAACCTTTCAAGTGATGCTCTCCAGCACCAAGTTTCCTACCTATGATTGGGAGGATGAGTTTTTTTGGACTTTAGATAAACAGGGAGAATCTCTCGGTGTGGTCAGCCTACAAACTGCTTACTAACAAATTTTTTGTTATTGAACCCTGGAGGAAGGTTTGGAATCATCACATGATCCCTAGAATTATTTTTTTCTAGTGGACGGCATGTCATAACAGGATCCTAACCCAGAACAACCTGAGGATTCAGAGTTTTTGTTTTCCCAATAGATGTTTTCTTTGCAAGGAAGGGTATTAAACTATCAGTCACCTTTTATTACACTGTCCGTATGCTGCTAAAGTTTGGGGGTTGGCTTTTGAGAAACTTTATGTCCCTTGGGTTATGAGCAAGGACCTTTTATTGTTTATTCTAGGTTTGTATGGCCCATTTTTCCACCCTCCTCCTGGAGAAATTTGAAAGCAGGTCCCCCAGGTTTTAGGTTGGTGTTTATGGAAGGAGAGGAATAACAAGGTTTTTAGGAATATTGAGAGGAGTCCCAAGGAGGTTTTTGGCATTGGAGTTAGGCTCATTGAGGAGAATATCTCTCTCTTTAATGGGAAACTCCTGGAGAGGGGGCCAATGGATTACGAAATAAAAATACTAAGGAATGGCACTAGGATTTAAAGGCTAACTCCTTTAATAATTCAAAACTTTTAGCTAGGAGAAATACCAAATGGGAGCCTCCAGATAGAGGATGGTTCAAAATTAATTTTGATGGGGCTGCTAAAGGCAACCCTTGAAGGGCAAGTATTGGTGGAGTTATCAGAGATTCTATGGGAGCTCTGGTGGCGGGTTTTGCGAGAGGTATTGGGTTTCAGTCGGCTTTAGTGGTAGAGGCTCGTGCGCTATTAATGGGCCTCAAAATTGTTGTTTCTCTGGGGATTTCTTATCTCCAAATTGAAGAAAACTCCAAGTCGGTGATGAATGCTATGAATAAAGATAGATTAATTGGGTGGAATACTAAGGACATTTTGTTCGATGTTAGCTTCCTTTTATCCAAATTTAGGGATAAAAAGGTGACTCATATCTTCAGAGAAGGCAACCATGTGGCAGATGCCTTGGCTAATCTTGGCTCAAGCTAGGATTCAAGCTAGGATCCACGTGTCTGTCCTTTGGACATGGTGGATGGGGTCAGGTTCTAAGGTTATGATGAGGTGGTAGGGTTGGGATTTAAAAGATGGTTACAAGTATAATTTTGGTGGCTTGATGTGGAATAGGTGGAAGGACATGACTTCATTATATCTTTGGAGCCATATTGTGCGATCTATTCTCTTGGGAATTGGTGAATTTCTTGTTTTATCTCCTCATTGCATTGGAGGTGTGATTGTATTTTTAATGATTCGACTACTTATGATGAGAATTGGCCTCCTTCTAGGGTCTTCGAGCCAGCTAGTTTAGCTAGGGATCCCTTTGTCTTCTTTCAGAGGGTTGCTAATTTTAGTTTTTTGGCCTTTCCACATGGTTTTCCGTGCATTCCCTACATATCCACCAGCTCTTTCCTTCTTGGTCGTAATCATAAATTCATTAAATTTGGTGTCAAATTACCCTATGCTAATTTTCCTCTTTGCGCGTGCAACTTGTATGTAGGTTTTATTATCCTCCATTGTATTCCTTGCCTTAACTATCACATTTTGATTATTGTTCGCAGTTGCTACAATTGGTATTGTTTACAGTTTTGTGAGTTTTCTGTGCAGGTTGGTAGGATGGGTGGCGAGTGGGTTAGGACTAAACCTGACAACTGTGAGGAGTTTTGTAACAACCCTTTGGTCTGGCACATTTGTGTGGAGGGAGGCATTGCTCCGCTCATGGAGTGCTTGGTTGGACATGATCCTATCTTATCAGGTCAGTTTGCCAGTTTGTGGAAGGATAGAAGGGTCTCCATTGGTTGTTCATTTGAAATCAACGAGGAATTTATAGCGCAGGTTACGGGTTTGCCGTGTTTTGGAAAAAAATACCCTAAACATACCAAAAAAATGGACCATGAAAGCCTAAAATCCTTTTTCAGAGGTGAGGAGTCTCCGGTGCGGAACCAGGCGGGGTTTGAGAGGGACGTGGTCCCTAAGCCCTGGGACCAAGTGTGCATGGCACTGATGAAGTATGTTACATTGGAAGGTAGATTTAAAACCTCTTTCTTTTATCATTTCCCTCTGTTAAATCACCTTAGACATAAGATGCTTCTCAGTTTTCCATTTTTCCTTTTAATGGACCTTGAAAGCTCTATTGACAAGTGCAAAGATTCATTCAGCCATAACCCCGGTAATCTCCTGCTACTACCACTCCATCAGGGGCTTATCCTTAGGCTATATCACTTTCATCTTGCTCTCTACCTGCCTAAAGCCATCATCGTTGTCCGCATCGAGAACATTGAACACCTTTCAACTGTGCATATTTCCCCAGCCGAATCCAAGAGCCCTTCTTAGAAGTCCAATTTGGACAATGTGTGGAATCCTAAAGCCAAATTTTCCACCAAAAAACTTAAGGGTGGGTTGGGCAAGGCCCATGCCAGTGCGGTAGAAGGACACTGTGAGCTAAAAGCTACTAAGGCTGACTCGGCCTTCAAGGCCACTTCAACCAAAAAAGGTAAGGAGAATTGCACGCTGGCTCTGACTGCTAAGGATGGCAAGGGTGAGAATGTTGTTGGGAAAGACTCCAGAGGGGATACAGTTGTGAGGAACATGGAGATAAATAGAGGAAAAAATGCTAGGACGAGATCTGGGAGGCTGGATAAGAACAACAAGAAGAGGCTAATTATTGAAGACTCTGAGGAGGATCAGTCGGACAACAAAGGTTACAAGGAAGAAGAGTCTAAAGATGTGGAGGAAGAAAATGTGGAGAGGCCCCAATTTACTCCAGTGGACAACAAGCCTCCCATTGATGGCTCTACCTCCCACTCTCTGCATCCCCTAGTGGATGAGCCTAGAGAGGTTCATGAAGCTATGGATGTTGAGGTGGAATCAGACAATGTGGTGAAGAGAATGGACACTCTTGATAAAATATTTTGAGGGTTGACCCGCTTCACCATGGATTTGGGTCACTTTCTCACAAGCACCCTATCTAATGCTATAAACGAGGTGCTAGAGGGGAACAAAAACCAGGAAAACAAAGAATGGGTGGGTGATGAGGTAGTGCACCTCCTGACTAAAAATTGGGACAATGACAGTTAACTACGCCCGATGCCTGTCTGTCAATTGTTTCTTTGCAGTTGCTATGCTACCTTTGGGTTGTTTCTGTGTTTTTTTCCTTTAATTTTTTCTATTTAGTCTAGTTCTTTTTTGGGCCTTGTGGCTCGTTGTGATTGGTACAATGCCCAGTAAATGTTTCTTAACTTTTCAAAAACATTACTATCTTAAATATTAATTTTCCTATAACATTCACACAGACAAAAATATTATTTCTAAATATATAGTCACTTAGAAATATAAGTTTAAATAGTTAGTTATAATTATCTATAAAACTTAAATCCATGGTTGGGTAAACTATTAGTGCAATGTTGATTGTATGTTGATTTGGAGATTTAGAAAAGCATTGATAAACTATTCATATATATACATTTTATGTTCTTAATATTAGAATAACATGAATAAGTTGTCATCTCGATAATGAATGTACATTGAAATGTAAAATAAAATTTATACTTTTATTTTGTACTATCCAAGCTACAATTAGTTTTAAGTCATTGATTGGTTACTTCATTGTATTTATAATAGAGATACCAGGAATAGGGTAATATGTATCATTAATTACTCCTATCTAAAATTTGGGCATAGTCATATTATGTAAAAAAAAAAAAACAATAAATTTGCACATTATTCTATTAATTCTTTTAGGGTTGATAGAGTTTTTTTGGAGTCACTCCCATCATACAACATTATGGAGTGAATTTTCAACCTCTAATCACCAAAACCTTCATGTCAAATCATGTCACAACTAAATAGGGTGGCTCTAGTTAGGTTTTTTTTGCTCAATTTTCTTGCTGCGGTTCTTTAAAAATATGATAGGAAAGAAATCATTCTTAAAAGAGTGCAACATGATGAATTAGAATATTGAATGGGTGATTGTAGGGCCTACAATTTTGAAGGTTGCTGAGAGGAACCTAAAGCTACACTAGTAGCCTTGGCCACCATTACTTGGGTTAACCTCCAAAAATCTCACAAAGGAAATGGTAGGATAGAAACACAAAGCAAAGATCACAAAATAAAAAAGAATATTCAACGTATACATATATAATTCAATCATTGAGATACCACCCCATTACCAATATTATGATTCACCCTTTCATTTCCTCTAGGGGTTCTAGTTTAAGTACGACCCTATATTGATTGCAAAGCTCTGAAGTAGACATAGTAAATCTAATGGAAAAAAATAGATAAACAAGAATTTTTTTTAGTCACAACTTACGATTGGATGATTGTATATTGTAGATATTTTAGTATCATCCATTAGACAATAACTACTATATTCCAAATTGCAATAGGTAGATTAATAATTGTTCCTATTACCAAATGGAAAAATATACTTTTTAATGGATAATAATTATATAATTTGTTGAGAAGATTTCACTCATCTTTTGATGCTTCAGGTCGTTAGATAAAATGAATACATATAAAATTATTAAATTTTAACAAATTAAATATATTGTTTAATGATATCTAATTTGATGTTTCTATTGTTAGATGTCTCTAGATATATAATAATATTTTATTGAAGTGTTGATGGGCAAATGTAGAGAACAGTTGATACTCGTAAGATTATCATTTTATACTTTCAAAAATGGATCATATGTATGGAAGTTAATTCTGCACAATCCGATTGAGAAGATGAGGTTGCCTTATATGTGATTGAGTACTATGGATACTGATAAAGACCTTTATTATGGATGTCCTCCAATAGTCAATAATCTTCATCCAATGGCATAAACATATATTTATACTACTAACAAATTTGATGGTTGGTTTATGCTACAGGAATTTACCAATAAATTATAAAACCCAATTAAAAGCTTCTTTAAGTAGTCCACTTCAACCTTAGAGGAAACTACTTGTAAACTCTAGACCCATATGTTTGTGCGGTTTAATAGGATAAATATTTTTTCTAAGAGTATGGATGAACATTAACTTCTAGTGATATTTTGTTCACGAGTTTTTCTCTGCATGACTTGGCTTTGTTTCAGAGCTCACATGGGAAAAGCTCACAATGTGATAGAAAATGAGTAAATTCGTACAAAACTGAGACGCGTTACAACTATATTTCAACAGTCCATTGCCTAAATTGTAAGCAAGGCCATTTTCAAACTCAAAATTTTTGTAAGCAAGGCCTATTTTTGCATATTATCGCAAAGCCAAAAATAATTCCATTACAAGTATCAAGCAGTACAAATATAGGCTAGTTATAACATGATGTACTTAAGTAGTGTAAAGATTTGAAAAAAAATGGAAAATAGAGAGTTGTTGCTCTGTTTTCCAGGCAAGTTGGAAATACCCAAATCTTAAATGTGGAAACACAAGGGAGACATGCAACTTGATTCTCTATTAATCCGACTAGAAATGACAAAACGTAAAACAAACTAAAACAAAAACTATTACAACTTTTTGGGAGCGATCAGAAGCTGCTCAACCATACTAGTAGTGATTAGGAGCTATCAACAACTCTTTGTTACAATACAAATGGAACTATTTGTTGTTCCTAACAAACTCAGAGTGATTAGGAGCAATCAACTTCTCACTATAAACACTCTGCAACAACTCTGAGCAATCCGGAGCTATCTTTAGCTCCTTGCACATAATGTTTTATGTTGTTGCTGCAACTTCACTTCTTTCTACTAAAAATTTTCCTGCTGCAAAAAACTTCTTCAACTTTCTGACTTGTTACAACTTTTTCCAAACTGACAGAATAATCTGCCTTCAATCCATTTTGTCCAAAACAAACATTCCCCCTCAAAATTTTGACATCACCTACCATAGTAAATGTTGAATTCAAAATCAGCTATCTTAATAAATTTTAGAGTTGTCAGGAGCTGCAGGGAGGATCCCCAAAACAGAAGGGCTCCTAATGGGTATGTGAAGGTAGCAAGGGCACTGACGGATGAGCAGAGGCTCAGGAAAAACATTAAATTCCAACAAGTAGCAGATTGAAATTGCTCATCACTCAGTATGATGTCCCTTACTAAACATTTTGATGATTATTTGAGCTTTTTTCCTATCAGAGTAAACATGACCCCAATTTATTCTGAACAGTTTTGAGCTATCTAACAGATCCGAGTGCATTTAAGTTTTCTTTAGTTTCAGTTACATATTTTGTCCCACTGATAGCCTATTGCTCTAAAATGTGTTGGTACGAAGAATAGATAAAATGTATGCTCAATATCGATGGCTGAGTGGATGGTCATTTGACAAGGAAAATGATAAAAATGTCCATAGTAAAATTGTTGTTCACATTTACCCTATTTTTGAATGTATCTCGTACTTCCATAACTACCATGTAGTGCGTAATACATTATCAAATTTTACGTTGTATGAGAATTGTTGTATTTTGAAAGAAAAGGACTCAACAAAACAAGGTAGAGAGAAGACATTGAAATTTATATTAAACAATAAACCATTACATAAACTTTATGAGTTGCTGCTCATTCTAACATTTTTCTATTACATTGAGATTCATACAGCTCAGCTTGAGCTCTTTTTACAAACATCAAACTCCATTACATTATGTTGTAGACACAAATTAAAAAATACAAACTCATAACACCTTAAAGGCTTCACCTTACAACTCTGTGGAGCTGGACTCCAAGGAATGAGTTCTAACAAAATAGATTTAGCAATATATAGAAATCCAACACCAATAGAGTAGAGATCAATACATGTGTGAAAATTGTTGATGAGTCGGTGAATAGGTTGGAGCAATCAATATGCAATCAATTCAAATCTTTACCAAGATTTTCTTTCACTATTTGTCATTAATATTAAGATCCAATGTTGATACGTAGAGGATAGGTCCACTTGGAGAGTTAATGAAGTAGTTGGGATTAGATATTCCAACACTCCCCCTTAATCTCAACTACAAATTCCAATTAATTCTCTGATCTTTTCCATTGATGCTTCGACATCTACAATATTCAAATTTCATGGATCAAACCTAGGAAATCCCATTTTGTTGTCGAGATGCTCTACCCATGAGCTCTGGCACACCTGGTAACCAATCCATTGTAGGTTCAAGTGTGAGACACTTTTTTCTTCAACACCTCCCATTAAATCACACTTCTGGTACTCAGGGATCTTGGCTTAGTGGACTCTTCTGACCTCAAACATTGATTTACAAATTAAGAATGTTGTTGCATTCAACTGTGTTATTTATTTTTCCAAAGACAACTTCACTTGGTTGTCTTTTCACAATTTTATTTACCTATCCTCATCTAATTTTTTATCTTCTTCAACAACTCCTCTTTCTTATTGTTATCTAACAGAAGCTTCTCTTCTATACAACCTTTCACACTCTCTCATCCTCCAATCTAGACACTTATAACCTCCTCAAACTTTGTACAACTTTGAATAATTAAGAACTCTCCTTAATAAAAAAATTAGCTTTTTTGAGACTATCCACATACAACTTAATAAAATCTCTTTGAAAACTTATTCAGAGAAGACTCCTCAAATAGACATAACAACTCATCAAAATTTGTGATTAACCTTGACTCCCTATGTTGAATGCTTAAAAAAAATTTGTTTGATCTCTCCTTAGATGGCGACTTTTTCCTTATTTTTGTGGTCTCCTTCGAAAGAAACCATTCATTTAACATCAATCACTTAATATTTTCAATGACATATTCAAGAAACCTATCTTTGTCATCTTTGTCTTAGGAATCAACAAAATACTACGACCTTTACAAAGGCTACAATATTCAATCTTCAAAAACTTCAAATGTAAGAACATCAAAACTTTTATCCAATACTTGCAGTTGTCTTCCTCCATCTAGAGAATATGGTCAACTCTCAAAACTACAAAACTCCCTTTGATAGCTTAGCTTCATGATTATCTTTTCTCTCAACGATTGCTCATCAATCTTTCAACTCTATGACAGAACTGCTCTTAGCTATGAACACTCCTAGCAACATCAAAAAACTCCCTCAAATTCTTCTTCTATACACTTGACTAGATTCTTTTGGCTCTCCAGGCTCCTACCATCAGCTCTAATACCACTGTTGGATTTTGAAAGCAAAGGAAATAACAAAACCAGACAGAGAGAAGACATTGAAATTTCTATTAAATAATAAACCATTACATAAACATTATGAGTTGTTGCTCATTCAAACATTTTGACATGAGGGAGCTTCTGCTCCATGACAGACACCATTACATCTATCACATTCATCAAACTATTAATTGGAAAACACCATTTACTTATTTCCTTGGAGCTCTGCAGAGCTGGACCCTTAAGAGAGTTCTAACAAAACAAATTTAGCAATATGTAGAAATCAAACACCGATAGAGTAGAGATCAATACATGTGTGAAAACTGTTGATGAGTCGGTGAATAGGTTGGAGCAATCAATATGTAATCAATTCAAATCTTTACGAGGATTTTCTTTCACTATTTTTCATTAATATCAAGATCCAATGCTGATACGTAGAGGATAGGTCCAGTTGGACAGTTAATGAAGTAGTTGGGATTAGATATTCCAACAAGAATGTATTATATTATAATAGTTAAAATATATTAAATTTAATGTTTGAATAAAATAGTATATTAATGATAATTATTAAATATATAATATATTTATTATTAATATTAAACATTTGATATAACATTGATAATAATTATAAAATAATAAGTATTAATTATTAGTTATTATCAATAGTAAATACAATATATATCATTATATAAATATATTAATAATTAATTTTATTTATTATTAATGATATATAATATATTGTTTCTCATTAACAATTAATCAATAATATTATTATTTAAATTATATTTAATATTAATGGTGATGCTATATTTGTTAATAATAATTAAATACATTGTATAATACTAAATATAATTTGAATAACTACTATTAAATATTAAAACTTACACTATTTGATTCTCCTACTACTACTCACCACCAAGAGTAAGCCTTACAAAATCCACATCTCATCCATATTGACACCCTCATTACATATGTTGGGGAAGTTTTATTTATCAATATAGAGCATGACATTCTTATCACCAAGCTTTTGGTGTGAGAGTAATTGTGCCCAAATTGGTAGAAAATATGTCTGGATGGAATAATACTAGATTACTACTCATTATCAGGTGTATGTGCATAGATTGATTATTTGTTTATATAGATTGTAAAAAAATTATATTATCCTTGATAGTTCCATCAACTATATAGTTGTTTGATTCCTATGACAATTTTTTTTATGGTTGATTAATTACCAACCATCTCTTCTAGACAATTCCAATAGTGTTTTTAACAATGCTACTCAAAATATTATTTATTTCCTAAACATAAAGATACCAGTAAAGGTAATTATAAAGGAGTAAATTAAAGAAAACAATGCATCAGACTCAACTATTATTCTAAGAAAAATATTTCAGCTCATACAACCTAGAAAAAAAACAACTCTGATATTTGTACAAATTATTTTTATTGAATAAAAAATATGTGACAGTACCTTCCTAAGAAAAAAAAGCCTATGCACATATTATTTTCAAATATATACTTGCAAAAAGAAGATCCCAAAAAAGTGTAGCCAAAAAGGAGGAAAAAATTTACAATAAAGAAAATATTTTTTGATAAACGGACCTATGGAAATGAAAGAGCATATTATGAATTACTAGAATTTTTCATTTACAAGTTTCAAACATGTAAAAGAAATCTAGTGTGGGTTATTTAACTACATGTAGGAGGAGTTGTTTTAAAGAAAAAATATTTTATTGTTGGCAAAAAAGATGTCAAAAAATCTTAACAATCAATGGTGGAGGATGGAAAGTTTGTAAAATATGATGTGACTATTTTAAGTTTATGTGGTGGTTGGTTAAGAATTGAATATTTTCACTATTATGTGTGAACATCCTAAAAGATACATGTTGTTGGAAGGAGAAATCGTAGAATGTGATTTTTTATAGAGTAACTATTGAGACTTTGATCCTTTCCCCATGCAAAAAATTAAAATTTGTTTAGTCCATAGTTTACTTATGTTGATGGTCTCATGGTGATCATCAACTCTCTTGTGTTTGCAATGTCATCATCAAAAAAAATTCAGCTTCATTAGGCACTTCTTAAAGTCAATGCCATTGCTATTGCTACTCTTTTAGATCATTTTTTCGTTGTAATGTTCATTCAACCATATTTTTAGTGGATGTTACAATGTAATTTTTATTTGGTCAAATTTTATTTTTTTATTTTAAATTGTTGTTCCTTTTCATACAAATTTTTAATTTTCCTTCGTTAGTTGATGTTCCTATGTTTAAAGCAGAAAATAAAAGTGCCTCTACACAATTAAACTATATTTTTAGTAGATGTTACAATGTAATTCTTATTTGGTCAATCATGACATTTTATAAGCTTTTTTTGTTTCCTTGTGGACATTTTTTTTATTTTCCTTCATTGATTGATGTTCTTGTGTTGAAAGTGGAAAATAAAAGTGCCTCTACATGATTACATATTGGATGAGAGGTTTATGCCAATTTCCTAGAAACCATTTCCAGATTAATTGTGGAGAAAACTTAAGCATCATAAACTACCAAAAAAATAAGTTCTTTTACCAGTAATGAACATATAGTTAAATTCAAAACATATAGTCACCAACTACTTCCTTCAATAGTTATTTAGATTTAAAGCTCAATTTTACTTTTTCCAAGTATAAAGCTATCAAGTGATATGAGACTTAAAAGTTCTCAAATATCACAAGATAATATGAAAAAAATGTAAGGAATGTATCTATTTATCATTAGTTAATGGTATCTCTTTTCATGCCCAAGATAAGAGGTGAAGCATTAGGGGCTGGAAAACCACCATCACCAACTTCTAGGCTGATTTTATATCAAGAAACAAATAAAAATTCTCTAGTCGGCTCTACATCTACTATGATCAAGATCACATTTAATACTGTTTGAAATGGATTTTTTCAAATCAGAAGCTCGGTGCACTTCTCATATTTTAAAATTTCTATTATGAATACTAGAATTGCATAGTACACAACCATACACGAGAGTTTAATTAATACTTAATAATTATATAAGTAATATTTAATCAAGGTTCAAGAATAATATTTAATTATATAGACTAATGACACAATTAGCTTGTTCTTAGATGCAATCAATTCAGAACATTGCTTCATTGCGTTATATACTATATGATATTATATGATTTATATTATATTATATTACATCATTTATATTATATTATATGATTTATATTATATTATATCATTTATATTATATTTTATCATATTATATTATTGTTATAACATAGATTTGTACCCTTTCCAAGTACATGACTCAACAATCTTGTGAAACATGGGATGGTCTCATATAGTGTGGGATCTAAAAGCTTGAGATCAACCTCCAAAGAGGGTTGTTTCCCCTAGTACTAACCTAAATTAACCTATACTACAATTTCTTGTTGAGTAATAGGATAGAAAATAACATTAAATGAAACTTAGATTCTAATGTATCAATGTACCAACATTCTTTAGGACATACACTACTTCCTTTGGACACACAATTAATAAGTTATAAGTATATTTCATGTACAAATAAGAGGTTTAATGCTCCCATACATCAATATTTTGTAGGAAGGTTATGATATTCACAATCATAGAAGGAAAAAGTAGTAATTTTTCACAACTTTTAACTATTTGTATCATTTACATAGCCTAAAACCTACTAAAATATATATTATCTACCTAAACATGTTGATAATGAGACATAGTATAAAGTATTATCACATAAATCATAGTAAATTAAATCAATCATTTGATTACACACAATAAAATAGATTATGAGAAGGACAACATACTTATCTTTATTGATTTAAACGGTGTTTACATTGTAAAATAATTATATAAAATAAAAAAGTATTACTTTAGAAAGTGAAATACAATGTAGTCCTCAATATATCAAAAATAATTTTTAGTTACAAGGCATAGTATAAAATCCATAAATAACTCAAGAAGAGTCACAACACTTGGTTGGCACTAGTGAGAACAGACAAAAATTTGTGTAGGTAGGCCTTATTTTTATGATCAACATCTTGCTAGATATTAGGAACTTGTTTTTAGGAAAAGATGACAAGTGTTTACTTGAGCTTTTGGAGTCCAACCTTCTTGAGAATCTAGATAAGTAGTCACTACATTTTATCCTTTAAATTTTAATTACAAGTGTCTGAAATGAAGGAGTATTGTTTCTTTGAAACTATCTACCCATCAAAACTCCTTGAGAACATCCTAGATATATAGATAATTTTTAAACTAGGTCGAACTTCCCTATATTCTCTGTTATAATACATAGCACATCAAATTTCCCTAGATTCTCTGAATAAATCATAAATAACCTCCACCTCTCCAAAATTTGATAACTTTAGTTGCATATTTTAAGGGCACATGTTTGAGAGAGTTTGAAATATTTAGAAATATTATAAGGGTGTGTGGAAATCATTTACAAAAACTATCATATACAAACTTGTATTTTTTTATGTCACTTATCAATCCACCATTCATTCCATTCTTATAATTTTATTAGAGAATGAAGGAAAGTTAAAACCCTAGAGGGTTTTCTCTATGATTTCAACGGTGGCATTGTGGATTTTTCTAAACATGTCATTTAGGATTTGAGGTAGTGGCGATTTGATGAATTTGGACAAGATATAGGATTTACTTCCAACATGAAAGGTGAGTCAACCTACCCTTGACAAAATATAAAATGAACTGAAGGATAAATGCAATGACCTGACTAGCCCAAATATGAAAATAACTATTTTGATGCAAGAATTATAGATCTAGAAAGTCATAAGAAAATTCAGACAATAAAAATGGATTGAGTGGGGTATTGTGCACCTATGATTCAAAATTGAGCTTAATTTTTTAAGAAATTATTGCCAAGGGTGATATTGTCCTTATAGACCACCATTAGATCTATTTTCATAGTCCTCCAGACCAAAATCAAATATTTCATTTATTTTCTATCGCACTTTCAAATCACTACCGAATATTGAAATAAATAATTTTTCATTTGTTATCACGGTGTAGGGTTTTAGTGAAACAATGAGTAATTGGAATTTAAACTTCTCCCTATCTTCTTTAGACCTAAAATTTACACACTCAAAGAAAGAGGAAGGATTGTTCCATATAGATGCTTTCCTCAGTAAAAATCCATTTTAGTGTTTCTACTTCCACAATGGCAATATCAGTGATAGAGAGGCTATCCTTTTGAGGGATAAGGAAAGATAATGAAAATTAATGGTGAATAAATAATGGAATACAACTCACCACTCAAAAATAGCTTCTTTAAAGGTTTGAAGTCACACACATATGCTCAAGTATTGAATGTTGCTTGCTTGATTTTTTTGAGTATGTAAAAGGGTTTAATCTCATAAACAAAATGATATAATACAAAAATCAACAAAATCATACTATTTAAAATGAATTTTAATATTGAATATTGAATTACTATAATAATCCTTTGATATGTTGCTATTGACTTGCTTCATAATGCTCTTGATATTAATTTTTTCAATAATTTGTAGATATTACCCCTTAGTTTCATTCAAGGATGTCCTAAAGATCTCAGTCTAAGGAAGGAATTATGAATAGAGATCTAGAAAAGGGTGTCCTAGGGTGTGATTAAATACAAAGAGGTGTCAACACCAAACAATTGCTTGGAAAGTGTATAGGCATGAATTTTCACTCCTAACAAAAATTCCCCTTCACTATTCGATGTTATGCAACAAGTGTGTTTTTGATATGTGGTTGTCATTGATGTCAACACTATTAGCATTGGTTTCATGAATGTTGTATATGTCAAGGATATTGAGAAAATTATAATAAATATGATGGAAGTTGTCTACGAAGCTGTGAAGTTTAGTGTGGTGGAAAGTTCAGTATGTTGGTATTTTGAAATTTCACTTTAAAGGGTTTGATATTTAGCCTATCTAGTTTATCCTCTGAAAGCTTCAGAGGTGCACATCAAGATTGGAGAAAGTTATGATTTTCTATGTTCCTACAGTTATTATGTTACTATAGTTGCTATTTTTGGAAGAAGAGAATATAATTCTAGTAATTTTAGTTGTTGTGTATGCTCTTGAGATGTTTTTTGATGTTTCTAAATCATGCTCTATCCTTGTTGCACATCCGCGTTGATTAATTTTTGAATGGTTGGCACATTCGAGGATGTTGTTTTAGGTCTTCATTATATTGTGACTGACCTCAGTTGGTGCACATTAAGATTTGTTCATGAATTGGGCTGACAATTTGTAGTCATCTATTCTTTGTTTTTGGTCAACAAAATTGATGTAATTCCATGTAGTAGATATATAAGAGTGATTGTTTTCTTCATTTGAGTAGTATGAGTGTGTGGTGTATGTGAAGTGTGCAAGTGCTATGTGTGAATAAAGATAAAATCATTTGATTGGAGAGTAGAGTATGAAGAAGGTTGAGCGAAGTGTGAAGAAATGTTTTTGTTCCTAATCATGACTTTGGGGTGTTGTGATAGCCTCCTTTTTTTATGTGTTTGTGTATAAATTAGACGCTAATCCGACTTGGTTTTACATACCATGGTATTGGGTGTCTCATGCTATAGAAAAATTAGTGCTCCAAAAATGGAAAATTGCATGAGGATTGCATTTAAGTTTCTCTTCCATTGCATTCCATGTATCCTCCATCCCTTCTTTCTCCAACCCATAATTTATGATTTTGGTTGTGCGAACATTGTTTCCTTCCATCTTCCTTTCACCTCAAGATACCTATGGTTCTTGTAAAGTGTATTTTCACACCCATCATCTCCTTTACTTTATAAGCTAAAGAAAGCATGATTCACATATAAAGTCCATATATTGCTCGCTTCCATCATTATGAAAGCCCTTATTTACACTCATATTCATGTTGCATTTAATTTACTTATTAGCATTTGTTAGGAATTTTATAGCATTTCATCCCACATTTTAGGCTCACTAAGTTCCATTTTATCCCATTTGTATTATCATGTTATAATCATTTTATGTTGTTTAGATTAATTTTATCTGATTAATCTACACATCTTAGATTCATTTCATCAACATATTCCTTATCATCAACATCTCCCATACATCATCACCTACATCACAAATTGTTAGCTCCACATCCATAGCATAAAAAATCATAAATCTTTCATCACATCATGCATCATAAACATTAGACATCCTACATATCCTCCATATTACTCATATAGGCCCATAAACATATATAATTATAGGCATATCCATATATCATATCATAATGATCATCCATAATAAAATCATGAACATACACATATGCATAAATAAATAATCTATCACATAAAAATCACATCGTGTCAATAAGTGTTGTCACATATCATATAAAAATAAAAATATAATGTCCATCACATAGTCCATAATAATTTCCATCATACATATCCATCACATTTATCATCAAATAAAGTATGAGTGCAAGGCTCTAGATCAACTCTAATCTCTGCTACTCTATACTATACACCCATCTTGCACCTATCAAAAATTGGTGTCCTTTCACCTATCCTCTATCCTCTCTACCTTATCTAAAATACCCACATCTGACCTCTAGGCTGACTCTAGCACTCTCCCTCTGCATGGAGGGGTCTCTCTCTAGCTACTGTATCCTCAAGCATGTGTCCTGATAACTAGTTGAATCCCGCTCTGCCCTGTATCTATCCCGTAATTTTCATATCGATCTCCTCTCCTATGCCCATGTGTCTTGTGCTAACCACAAATACTCAACATATTATCCCATCTGAGACACCTGATCAATAGCCTTATACCTCTCATCCTACATAGCCTGTACCTGTTCCTACAATCTATGTATCTCTACCCCTATCTCTCCACCCTCACCCTAAGCTTTGTGTGCTTGAGCTTGTGTTGCATCTCTTTCTCTTTGCAACATATAACTGTACCAATACTACATCCCTCTCATCTTGTAGGATCTTCACCTGTGTCTGTGTTGTATCCCTCTTTATCTATAGGTTCTATACCAAGGCCCTCATAGCCTCCTCTCTCTCTTCCATCTTCCCCATATCTCCCAGTATTTGATCTTCTACCTCAAATCTATCGTGGAGCTCATCTTGGTCCTCTCTCAACTCAATACTATCTCTCATTAGCCCCTCCACCTACCTCCTCAAATCATCCATATCCCTCTCTGCCTTCATCAAGGTCTCCATTGATACCTACTTTGTCACTCCTCCAAGCTCTCGCTATCCACCCGCCTTCAGTATGATAACCACTTTCTCTAGCCTATCTCACTCCCATCTCATTGTCTCCCCCACTTCATGCTTTTTAGATACCTCTCCCTCAAGATGATTCACCTCTTCTTGTAGCTCATGCACCTCAACTTGCAGACTATCCCTCTAGCCATCTACCAATACTTTGGCTACCTTTTCTCATAGCATGCTCACATCAGCCTCTATTCTGCATGTCAAAGCCTTTGTATCCCTCATTCTCTACTTGACGATATGTAATATCACGATGGCTCCTCTCAGCAACACAACTGAATCCTCTTCTATAGGTGGTACCATGGAAAATGTAGGAATATCTTGAACATCCATATCCATCACCTCTAGCTTTGCCTCATCTCCCATATCCATCGCCTCAACCTTTGCCTCATCTCTCTCCTCCTCATCCTCAATCTTCACCTGGGCTCTCCTCCGTGGCCTCCTCCTCCTCTCACCCATCGCCTCCACCTATACCTCATCTCTCTCCTCCTTTACCTCAATCTCCATCTAGGCTCTTCTACGTGATCTCATCCTCCTCCTCCCCATCCTCCACTGACCTCCTACCTCACCATCCTTTTGTCCTCTCTCCTACTACCCTCTTTCTCTAGCCACCTCCAACCCTCTTCTTAAATTCCCTCCTACTCTAGCTGCCTCTACTACCCTCTTACTCTAGCCACCTCTATCCATATCCTCTATTACCCTCCTTCCCCAATAAACTTTGGCCCTCTCATGTGGCCTATTAATCTCAACTCATCTTCTGGCCCAAACCCTAATGCCTCTATAATCAGCTACTCTAGCGTAATCTGTGGAGGTCGATGATAGGAAAACCACTTGGCAAACCTGACTATCACTCTTTTCTCTATGCTCCCTCTGGTCCTACTTGGATAGGGCACCAAATCTTGATCCAGTGTCTCCCAATGCTCTTTTTCAAACTCAAGCGTGATTGGATCCCCCCATGGTCACTCTTGTGTCATCCATCTAAAGCTCTTTGGTCCACGAGAAATTTCTTGTAACAACCCAAACTGTTTAGTCACCATGTTTGTCCTGTGTGACTCCACTATCCGTAGCTCCTTCCCGACTATATAGAATCGAGTAAAAAAAATTCCTCTATTCCTCTCCTCATCTCTCCTCCATCTAGAATTTTTTTGTGTCATATAGGGCCTCCACACTATCTCCTCCTCGTGAAGGTCATCTAATAGCCTCCTCCCTTTGTCTAGATCCCTGGAGCCTTGATAATGCAATACCTAGTCATACTCTACACCATACAAATATGCCACTGGTAGTGTTGCATCCTCTAGCCTAGCTCTCACCACGTATGGACTGGCAACACTAAAGTACTCCCAAGAACATACCTCTAGTAGTGTTACCTATGTCATGTTGAGCACCTCTCGGTAGCACACACCATGCATGTCCCTGTACAACTGTGTGAGAATGCATGGACCCCATGCAAACTCCCCCTCTCTTCCCTTGACAATATATCAAATCACCTCCATGTAGCGCAGGCTGTAGAAGTGTCCACTTTGGTCTGGTATTAGTAATTCACTAATCATTCCACACAAGTATAGTGATAGCACTGGTACCCCCAACCCCAAACACATATCCATATCCAACCCCTTGCTCTACACAGGAAGGTCCTCTCATCCAAACAAGACCCATAAGGTTTGATGTAGCATTCCCACTCTGACCTTGTCACACTTACCCAACAACTTACTACAGGTAGCCTCAGTATCTGCCACATGTCCTCCAAGCTCACCATCATCTCTCGTGTCGAGAGATGGAAAGTCGAGGTCTCTAAATTGCATTGCTCTATAAGAGTTGTCAGCATTGCCCAATGAGCTATCATAATTGAGTATCCTACGAAATGCAAAAGCCCTACTAATGACAGGGCCTCATGATCCACTTCATTTATCGCTACTCTCTTCACATCCAACACAAGTAATCGCCTCTCACACATCCACAAACTATCAAACTGTGAGTTATCTCACACTTTCTTTTCATCTATCCCTCTTCTCCATTTCCTGGCCCTCATTTCTCCTCTCACTCATTTTTCCCATCCCCTCCCTTGGAAAAATTTACTCCATTTTCTCGATCTCATTTTCTTCTTTGACCTCTTCTTTTTCTTTGATTTTCCTTCCATTTCCTCATATTGAGAAGTCGTCTGAGACCCTTTTTCTTCCCCAAATTCCCTCTCGAGGGGGCATACCCTACCATTTTCATCCATTCCTCCTTCTTAGTCACTTTCTCACAATATTGGGGCATATCCCTTCACTTCTATCCATTTGGGAAGATCACACAAATTCTCCCATACTAGGGCATCATTTTCTAGTCACTTCCTCTATAGATTCATCTGCATATTATTTTTCTTCGAAACACTATTATTCTAACAATATTTCAAAGAGGGACAAAATATAGACATCCAAACTTGACCACTTCCATACGGTCAAATTTGTATCCTTTATTCGTCCATTTCATCAATATTAATTAAATAACTTATTTAATTAATATTTCCCCTTCCTCTAAGGTTTCTAGAGTATTTAATTTAACAATTAAATACTTTGTCTTTCCTCATTTCTTCTCTAAATTATTTAAATAAATATTTATCAATTTATTTAATTTAGTCATTTTCCCTTTTTTGAACTTAAATCAATTTTAAATTCACCTTTTCTCTCTCCTTGTCACATCCTCCATAATATTCTTCTAATTTGGATTATTTTAATTAATCCATGATTAGGATGTGCATATCATTAATTAGGATTGATTTCACATCGTCCATATTTGGCCACTTGTCTCTAATCCTCAATTAATCTTCCTAATCACATGTTTGCACAACCTTAATTTAATCACCAACCATTTATGATATGTCCTTCAAGTCAAAATTTCAAAATTAATTTCCCTATCATGTATTGACCTCTTCCCCATGTAAATTCAAAATTCATATTTATTCATTCAATGCATTTATCTTCCCCATATCCCCTCATAGGTCACATCAGTCATATGGGACAAGCACCTCCTTTATTAGGACCTTGTCTTATCCCCAAGGTACTCCCCAATCATGTGAATTTCAAATTCACATTCATCCCCACAACAACCTCTCTCATCCCCATGATGATAAGAGAGGCTTTTCTAAAATTCCTCACTTGTCACCATCATCCTCATGGGGACAAGAACTTATTTTTTGAGGATACTATCCCATAATCCCAAGGTACTTGCAAATACCTCCACCTCACATGTCCTCTTTCCACATCACCCATCCTTTTCACACCTCATCTTCCACATGGAAAGATGTGAAGGCTTGTGAGCCCTGAAGTCACCACAACCCTCCATCTTGCCCATGTTGACAAAATCCTAGCCATTGAACTCTCTAGAGACTCTTCCCTCAAAATGGAATATTTTGTCTCATATTCACAAGACTTTTTCATTATTCAATCTCATTCACATTCAAGTATTCAATCAACTTAGCAACTCAACTCTCAAGCATTTGCATCCTCCATTATTGCAACCTTCAAAGCTTCCATTGCATCCACCTACCACACTTTTCACAATACCAATTTGCACCATTGCATTCCTTAGCAAATGTACATCACTTTGCATCCATTTTTGCATCATTATCCATTGAATGAGCACACAATCACGCATCAAAAAGGGCCAACCAAACTCACCAATTCAAGCAAGGTAAAAAGTTTCATTTTCTTAGTATTTTGTTTGGATTCAACTTAGGCCAATCTTGAGTGTTAGTGTTTTTCTTTTCACATCTCATCTTTTTTTGCATCTCAAGATGGGAAAAATCACTTGCACACATTTTTGGCACACCTGGTGGGACCCACAAACGGGTTTGTTTTCTTTCATGTTTGTTATTTTTTGACAATTTGAAGGTTGAGGTTACACAGAGGTGTTGAAATTTAGTGTAATCTAAATAAATTATGATAGCATTTTCTGAATTCATTTGTTCCCTTCTATAATAAATCATTTATAATAAACTAGAAATCTCATTTAATAAACAAATTACTACATAGGAGATGTCATATTGGTTCTCAATTTAAAAAATATGTCCTTTCTTCTTCTCAATTAGCACAATAATATTAAAAAATATTTTTCTTAAAATTATTATTTTGTAAGGTACTTTTTAGAATTCCATGTATTTGTTTAATGATATCTCAAGAAAAACTTTCATTCACCCAAACCAAAGGCCATACAAGTTTTTTATATGTAGACTAGAGTACTTAAATATAAAAAATCTAAAAAGTATATTTCATAATACTTTTATGATTATTTTACCTACACTAAAATCAATATATTTACTAGTAAAGTTTTTACTTAAGTAAATAACAAAAATTTCCATTTAAAGATTTATATTCACAATTTTTTAACCCACTAGCATTACCCATAAAAGTCTCAGTTGATTTTTATATTTCTTAACCTTTATTAATGATTATACTAGAATTATATGTATATATTATCTTAAAAATTAAAGTAATTCCTACTTTCATCATCCTAATTGAAAATAAATTTAAATTTATGATAAAAATTTGAGAACATATACTGGAGTTGAATATGTGAATACAATATTGGAGATTTTACATCACTTGTTAGATTAAAATAGAACATACCAATCCATATTCAAAAAGTCAAAATGGTATAGTAAAGGGAATATAACCATCATAGTGATGATTAAATTGATGATGTGCTATGTTATTGCACCAAATTTATTATAAGTTGAAGCAATGAATATAGCTATTCAAATCCTTAAGAAGTTATCTTCAAAGGAATTTGAAGTTATAAAAATATTTTAAAATAGGAGAGAAAAAAATATATTGAAAAAAGAAAAAGGTGACCCCTAGGTCCGATATGTAAAGTTTAAGATCAATTATGGCCTTTTTCTAAGGTTTCAATAATGTGTAAATCAAAAGGGTGAATATATTGAATTTCAACCATGAAGGTGATCCAATCATACCTATATATGCATCATATTGAGTCTTGGAATGGATTGGAATTTATTTTATTTGATTAAGCTAATTAGAATCTATGCCCTAATATGAAAATTATAAGATTTTTACAATTGACAAATTACAACTGAGATTTGCAAGTAGATCTAGGAAGGGTAGAGTGTTATGTACTTATCCTAACTTTTTTTGTGTTTCTTTGAATATAAGGATGGTGTTTCCCAAGGGAATTTGAGTCCTTTTATGCCTCTTATGTTCTATTTTCACAATCCATTGATGTCAGATCTAGGACTTTTGTTTCCATTTTCAAAGTTGTTAAATCATTGTCAAACAATTTTGTACATGAGTTTCCATGATTTGACAAGGTGTCGAGCATTGAATACAACAATAAGTATTTTATTTTCAAACTTCCTTCAATCCTCTCCAAACTTGAAACTTGCACATTCAATGGGAGGGAAAGATTTGTGCCATTTAGGGGCTTGCCTTATTCAAACCATCTATTAGTGGTTATAAATCCATAATGGCAATTAAAATGATGAAATGATAATTGATAGGAAGGAATGATGAATCAAAAAAGTGATGCAACTCACCACCCTTAAATAGCTCCATTGAAGGACTAAAGTCATGTGCATCAACCCAAGATCTTGGATCTTGTTGGATTGAATGGTTGAATTTCTCAAAGACCTACAATAAGAGTTAGCCTTCAAAAATAATGATAACATGAACATACATGAACTCACATAGGATACATGATGATTGGATATTGAATTTTTGTAGTAGATCTTTGAAAATATTTCTCTTAACTTTCTTAGTAATGATCTTGACAATAATATTTTCTCATAGTTTCTCCTTAGATTTGAAATGATGCAATAACTATGTACTTATATGCATCTATTTAATTTATCAAAAATTAGATCCCGCTAGCCAATATTTGTAATTTGAATTTTAAATGTTAAAATTCTAACACTAACATATTCAAATTTAGATCTCGATAAAATAGGGGGACTTAGACTCTCAAGGGAATCTTGATATTTGCACTATTTTATAGAAAATAAGGTGTAGGGGAAAACCATTAAATGAATGCATTTATTTTATGTTTTCAATTTAATTGAAAAATGATAAAAATAGGCCTCAAACAAAATTAGGGGGTCAACTAGGTCCAATAATTAAAGGGGAATACAAAATTGTGTGATATTATCAAGGGTGAAATTTTTTGACACTACATTTAGCTGCCACTTTAGTGAGAGCATGAATTTACACTCAGAATCACACTAAAGTAGAGAAATATATGTCATGAGGGGTTTGATTTTCCAAATAATGAAGAGATAGGATGACAAAGGATCTAGGTGGGGTGCACAAGACCCCAAGATCCAAGATCCCATAAAAAACCAACACATGCACAAAGGAACACACATGTGTATGAAATGTAGCAAGAAAAAATACATGATGCAAATGTGAAGAATACATAGTAGAAGCTCATGGCATAACACAACATATAAATGGAAAAAATAAAATAAAAACACAATACAAACATGAAGGAGACATACAAAAACACATGGTTAGTACTAAAGATATTCAATTTGATAAGAAGAAGACATCATCAATTGACAGAAGGAATTCTCCCATGAGGACTAACAATTTGTGTTATACCACATCAATGATGAGCCACATGGACCTATTGGATAGCAAGCTATGTTATGCTAGGTGTCCACGCAATATGATTGGATCCACAAGGCTAGAAATGTGTGTTATACTAAACAATAATGAAACATATAACTCCACTATAAATAAAGTTGTATTATGCTTGGTCACCATGTTAAAAATAATTCATGAAAAACACCATAGAAATTTTTTATATTTTCTAGGTGAATAAAAAATCAGAAGTTAACACAAGCTAGTGAAGTCCAATATTCACTAGGTGAGCCCCAAAGATAAGGTAAAATGATAAACATACTAGATCTAGTGCAGTGCAATATTCACTAGGTGTGTACCCATTGAAAACCATACAAAGATTTATACTCCTTGATAACCTTGATAAGGTGTTGTAGACATACGAAATTAACATTATTGATTAAACATCACATTTGATCATTCTTTCCTCTTAATTAATTAAATCAAAGTAATTAATTAACCTTGTAAAGTCTTTATTTAATCTAATTTAAATCACTCATATGCATTTCATCTCATTTGATTTAAAATAAATACAAAAATTTAAATCAAATGTCATATCACTTAAAATCCTGTTAGATTAATCAAATCCTCATTAGTTTAATCCTAATCACCTAAATCCTCTAGATTCATCCACTTGCACAATAAATCATTTAAATTGATTTATTAAAA
Organism: Sequoiadendron giganteum; assembly: GCA_007115665.2. Classification (NCBI taxonomy): domain Eukaryota; kingdom Viridiplantae; phylum Streptophyta; class Pinopsida; order Cupressales; family Cupressaceae; genus Sequoiadendron; species Sequoiadendron giganteum. Next base: position 341,514,659 of record CM021102.1, on the reverse strand, counting down.
CACCTATTTTCCCTCACAAGGGCATATTCCCAAGGAATATGCCCTCATTAACTCTCATGTTTGACTATTTTGGACGAACACAATTCCCCCAAAAAACCCTCAACCATATTCATTTATTGCCATTTCCAAATTTGAAATTGGCACATTAGCCAAAACTTCCCCAAGCATGGCATAATCACATTGTGACAAGTGGCTCTCTCTCATTTGATGGGATTTAGTCCCACATTGCTTAATCTTGGCTTCTCTTCTTTCAATATTTCCTATAAATTCAATGACTTGTATCTCATTTCATCATCTACAATTTGAGCACTATCATTATAGGCAACTTGAGTTCACTTTGCATCTCATTGTCTATCATCTCATTTGGCTTACCAATTCATTCACCATGACATTGCAAGATGCTCGCCAAGCTTCCTAGTAAAAAGCACTTCAAAACCAGTAAGTTGCATAATTAGCCACTCAACAAATGTAGGAACAACTAGTTGCACAACAGGCCGCACAAGCCCAAGCTTTGTTGCAACAAGAATAAGACAAACAAGCTGTAGAGGTAGCTCAAGCCACACATTCCACCAAATTGCACAAGTAATCCAACAAGCACACACTCAAGCACGAGCACAATTCCAAGCTCAACAAGCGCAAGAACAAGCACAGTACCAAGTGCAATTGCAAGCACAACAAGAAGTGTATCAACAAGCCTTGCAAGACTACCAATTACAACAATAGTATAACCAACATAAAGCATTGTTGGCACAACAACAACATGACCAAAAAAAAGCATTGTTGGCACAGCAGTAGCAGTAGTAGGACCATCAACAGGCATTGTTGGCTCAACAAGCGCAAGCATCACTTGCTTAGCAGAACTCACAACAAAACCACATCAACATACCATCAATAAATCCCACACCTGAGAACATATACACCCCACCTCCTGATCCACAAGGTGACGTGACAACATAAATTAAACTGCTTTCACAACAAGTGCCAGATCTTCAGTTCGAGAAGATAGTCATGACACTGAGCAACTTGTGTCCTTATCCATTTGACAAAAGCTTGGCAATGGTACCATTCACAAAGGTATTCGAAATCCCCAAATTTGATAAATATCGTGGGATAGGAAACCCTGAAGATCACATCAGGGAATTCCAAGTACATTGCATGGAGGTCGCCTACAATGGCACATATCTAATGTGGCTATTCCCTCAAATCTTGGCTGGCAATGCCATGGAATGGATTTCTCTTCTTGCTATGGGAATCAAAACCTTTCAAGGAATCAAAAATGCTTACATCCAAAATTACGCATTCAACATTTCTATGGATGTTAGTTTGGAAGAACTCTCGGTGCTCAAATAGAGTAAGGGAGAATCATTCACTGCCTTTCTTCAATGATGGCGAGCAAAAGATAATTGAAGTAAGTGGTCCATGCCAGAACAGCAACAAGTCTATGCCATCATCGCCAATATAGAAAAAACCTTGGCATTCTATTTGAAGATGCAATACATCACTATGTATGATCAACTCATCCCCAAGGTGCTCACTATTGAATGAACTCTCATTACACAAGGGGGCACACCCACTTATAATGAACATCAGGACACTTTCCCATCCACTAGTTTCAATGATAAACCTCACACATGGGTGAAGAATCGAAATGTCACTAACGATGGCATAGTGGATGCCAAAGTTTTCATGAATGCCCCCAAGCAAAAAAATCAACTGCAACATCACCAACCATAGAGCAACAACCGAAATAACATGCAAACAAATGCGGTAAACTAGCAACCATCCCAAAACCAAATCAATAATCTCAATAATCAAGGAGGACCACCTCTGCGAAACAAGTTCCCACCCAAATGGAAATTCACAGCCCTTGGGGAGTCAATCGAGTCCATCATGAAAAAGTTGGTCAATGAGAACATCATCAAGGTCCCCACCCATGATAATTATAGCAAACCCTAGGTGAAACCGCCATGGTATAATGAAACCCTCCTTTGTGACTTTCACAAATTCAAGGGACACACAACTGCCAACTATATGAAGTTGAAAACCATCATCGAGGATCTCATTGAGGACAAGATCATCAATGTCGAACAACCGGCCAGTAATCAAGACCTCAAGATATACACCAATCCGATTCCAAATCATAATCAAGAGAATAATCAAGGAAATAAAAAGGGAAAGAAAAAGTACTCTAGCGCAAACCTTGTTTATGAAGACATTGTCTCATGTGTAGATGAAATGGTCACTGTCATTAATGTCAGAGGAGCCGACACTGATTGTGGAGTCACCACATGTAGTGGAAAGCTTACTATTGCAAGGAAATCACAGCCATCTAAGACCCCCATTTCAAATACAAGAGTCATTCCCTATGATTATAATGTTATTGACCAATTGAAGAGAACTCCTGCACAGATCTCCATCATGGAGCTATTAAAAAATTTCGCTGCCCATAGCCAAATTCTTGATGAAGCATTAGCAGTCTCCACCACCCTTGACACAAATCAGTTTCAGGATATGGTTGGAAATATCGTCACCTAGAATCTCCTAATATTCTATGATCAAGACTTCCCCCCACAACCATCTCATAACCATGCACTCCACCTACAAGTACTGGTCCATAAAAATAAAGTTAAGAGGGTCTTGGTGGATGGAGGTGTTGGCCTTAATACCTACTCTCTCAAACTTATTAACAACTTGGGATTCGCTGAGGATTCCATCAACAAAATCAAGATCATCACAATAAGAGCATATGATGATCCAGAAAGAGTGTCTTAGGGAACTATTAAAATCCCAATCCAAGTGGGACCAACAACCATGGAGACTACTTGTTAGGTCCTCAACCTCAACTTACCATATAACATCCTCCTTGGTCATCCATGGATCCATAGAATGAAAGCAGTGACCTCTGCATATCATCAATGCGTAAAATTCTTGTACTACAAGGAGGTCACTATACATTGGGATCCCGAATCATTCGCTTACTGTAAACACTTGGAACCCAAGTTTTATAAAATCCCCCAAGTCCTGAAAAATGATGAAGGGCTATCCACTTCATACATCGACCCAGCTAACCTCGCCTCGACTTATGTGTCAGAGACACCCACCATCCCTGACATATCTAACATCAAAAACATGATCCAAGACAACGGATGTGGGGACTACAAAAGGAAGAGGAATGCATTTTTTGTAGGAGAGTTACCACAATCTCCTAGGTCGCACGGGCAACCTCGACCAACTTAAGCACCTCTCCACACTGTTAAGGAAGACCCTTTTGGATTCTGCCGTTGGGGGGATCTCAGTAGAGAAAATGTGGATGAGGGAGACATCTCAAACACATTATACCAAGATTAAAGGACCACCCCCACCCTATCCATAGATGAAACTAACAGAGGGTTGCACATGATGTTTGGTATGGGCTATAATAGGAACAAAAGCCTTGGAAGGAACAATCAGGGACAACTAGAGCCCATCATTGCAGAAAGAAGAATGTGGAACCCGTGCCTTGGATGTACTCCCCCGAGTATAACCATACGTGGCAAAGGTACTCCCATTAGGGTAGTCAGTTCCTCCCCTCAAGTGTCGGCAACTACCCTTAGACCACCCGTATGCACAGGCATCCTGCTTGACAACTTCACCTTTGACATCACTAATGTTTGCGCCAGTAGTGACGATGATGATACCATAACAGGCCTACCCATGCTTTTTAAGGGTCCTTCCTTATTTATGATTAGTGCCTCACCCACTGATTCAAGCCAACAAACCCACCAAATCACCTTAGTACACCCTCAACTCATCGATCACGATCAATGTGGACCACCAATTCTAGCCTCATTTGAAAATGATGAGGCTCTCTCGAAATTCATCAAACTAAGGGATACAGTTCCATGTGGGGATCACAAGGCGGGTTTTGAAATCACATTGGATACTCAAGCATATTATGGGGAGATGATTGATTCCTTCAATCACAAAAGAAAAATATCGAGAAGAAGCTCAAATTTATTGAGTGAAAACCATAGTGTGGCACTATCTAACCACAAAACAATAAAAATAAAGGATGCATCCAATAGTGAAAACCTCTCTGAGGCATCGGAGGATGAAGGATTCAATATCCCCCCTACTGCTCTACATCAGGAGAAATCAGTGGTCCTAGCAGAGCAGTGTAATCCTGTCAACTTGGGAACAAAGACAGAACCACAAATCACATTCTATGCTCAAACACTTCAAATAGAAGAACAAGAATTATTGGCTGCATTCTTAAGAGAAAGAAAAGAAAACTTTGCATGGACCTATGCTGACATGTCAGGTCCGGATCCAGAAGTAGTAGTTCATCATTTGGCTGTTCACCCCAGAGCAAAGCCAATTAGACAGAAGTTAAGAAAGATGCACCCACATATAGCTTTTCTCTTAAAGATAGAATTACAAAAAATATTAGACATTGACTTCATATGCCTAATTGACTATCCAGAATTGGTATCCATCCTTGTACCAACTTCCAAACCAAATGGTGGCATCCGCATCTGCACGAACTTTAGAGACCTCAACAAAGCATGTCCTAATGATGATTTTCCACTACCCAACATTGATATGATAGTGGTGGATATGACGACCGGACATGAGATGCTATCATTGATGGATAGCTTCTCGGGATATAACGAAATAATGATTGCAAAAGAAGACAAACATAAGACAACATTCACATGTCCTTGGGGCACATACTGTTGGAACGTGATGCCATTTGGGTTAAAGAATGCAGGGGCTACATATCAAAGAGCCATGACACTGATCTTCCATGACATGATCCACAAAATAGTCCAAGATTATGTGGATGACATATTGGCTAAATCAAAGAAGAGGCAAGACCACATAGCAACCTTAAGTGCAATTTTTGACTGACTAGAAAAATACAAGGTCAGGCTCAACCCAAAGAAACGTGTCTTTGGGGTACAATTTGGAAAAAATTTGGGCTACATAGTATCAATGAGAGGGATAGAAGTGGATCCTACAAAAGTAAAACAAATCCTTGTTATGGAAGCACCAAGAACACTGAAACAACTTAGAGAACTACAAGGAAGACTCTAGTCCATCATGAGATTCATAGCATAGATGGCAGATAAACATATTGCCTATTCACATCTGCTCCAAAAGTTAGTGGTGTATCAGTGGGACAAAAACTGTGAGAAAACATTCAAAAAGATCAAAGAATACCTACTTATGCCACCAATTCTAATGCCACCGATCGTAGGGAAACCATTGATTCTATACATCTCAGCAACTACAGCTGCCCTTGGTGCCCTTTTAGCCCAACTTGATGAAAAGGGAACTGAGCAGGCCATTTACTATATCAGCAGAAAAATGGTAGGGCATGAGATCAATTACACATAAATAGAAAAATCTTGCCTAGCAGTGGTGTTTGCAGCCCAGAAATTCAGACACTACATGCTAGCTCATAGAATTAAGTTGATTGCCAAGATAGACCCCCTCAAGTATCTATTATCAAAAGCAATGCTTATGGGAAGAATGGCTAAATGGGTTATGATACTATCTGAGCATGATATTGAGTATGTAGAGATAAAATAAATCAAGGGATAAGTCATTGCGGGTCAGCTAGCAGAAGCTCCAATATATGAAGACAACCCACTCATATTAGAATTTCCAGATGAGTCCCATTTCAATCTCGGTGTAGCCAATCATTGGAAACTATACTTTGACAGTTCCTACACACAACATGGATCAGGAGCCGGTGTATTCTGCATCACCCCCCAAGCGGACTGTATAACAAGATCTTACAAGTTAGCATTCCCCTATACAAACAACATTGCAGAGTACAAGGCTTTAACCATAGGTCTCAAAATTGCAACACAGTGGCGAATCATGGCATTAAAGGTTTACAAAGACTCACAACTTATCATCAACCAAGTCAATGGTGAATACCAAACTAAGGATGATAAGCTTACACCATACAAAAAGGTGGTAGAAAGCCTCAAGGAATCATTTATCGATATCACCTTTGAGCAGATACCAAGGGAAAACAATAGAGTAGCTAATGCAATGGAAATGATTGGATCCTTGCTAGATATCCCTCGTAATGTCTCAAAACATGAATTCTTGGTAGAGAAGCTTGTCGTACCCACTTTCGAGGTACCATAGTTAGAATATGCATGCAAACTCGATGGTTCTAGTGATCTTTGGTATCATGACATCTAAACCTATCTGAGATTAGGATTCTGCCCAGCTGACATTACCCTGAACCTCAAGCGAACCTTTGTCAAAAGGTCCTTACGATTTTTCATCCTAGGAGAAACCCTCTTCCGTAGAAGCATCGATGATACCCTATTACATTGCTTAAAACCTAAGGAAGCCCTGACTACTTTGACTGAGGTACACAATGGCATATGTGGTTCACACTCGAGTGGTATGACCTTTGCTAAGAAGTTGTTGAGAACTGAATACTACTGGCTGACAATGGAGAGAGAGTCACATGACTTTGTCAGAAGGTGTCTACAGTGTCAACAACATGGAGACCTCATTCATGCACTAGCTCAAGAATTACATCCTATAGTTACACCTTGGACCTTTTCCCAATGGGGGTTCGATCTCATAGGTAAAATATCACCCACCTCATCTAACAGCCAGAAGTTCATTATCACCACCACCGAATATTTGAAAAAGTGGGTCGAAGCAATTCCCATGAGCTACATCACTGGAAAGCAGATATCCAATTTCATCCTAAACTACTTCATTTGTTGATACGGTGTTCCCCAATCCATTATCTCTGATAATGGGACACCTTTCAAGAATCAGAATGTCCATGACTTGTGTGAAAAATTCAAAATCCAACACCACTTTTCCACACCATATTACCCACAAGTCAATGACTCTGATCGTCACTGGCATTTGTAGTTAAATCCCCCCTTATGGGCCTACCGCACTAGCATCCGCATGCCAATAGGCGCCACCCCATTTTTCCTAGTCTATGGATCAAAAGCTATACTTCCAATTGAGATCGAGCTGCCGTCCCTGAGAATATCTTTGCGAAACCTCATCATAGATGAGGAATACAGGGTCACAAGACTAAATGAGCTAGAGTTACTGGATGAACGACGCATGGATGTCGTAAATCATGTACAAGTCTACCAGAATCGCTTGAAATGGAGCTACAACAAGAAGATCAGGCAACACACCTTCCAAGTCGGTGAACTTGTGCTAAAAGAGAACCGAAAGAATGTACCAAACCCAGATAGAAAAGGAAAATTTGAACCCAACTGGCTGGGACCTTTCATCATCACTGCAAGCTATAAATTTGTGGCATATCAGTTGTTGAAACCAGAGGGCGAGCCTCTGCAGGAACCCATGAACAAATGTCATCTCAAAAAGTTTTATGCCTAAGAACTTGCAAGGTACAGAAATACAAAATACAAAAACAATCAGAAAAATTCGTGAAAAAAAAATGGTTACCTTGATGAAAACCTGGCAAATAGGCGTCTTGGCAACAACAAAAAATCCAAAAAAAAAATATTAGAAAAAGGATTGAAAATAGTAAAGAAAAAAATAGTCCTCTAGTGAAAACCATTTCGGTGGCACTTTGGATAAGTACCTTGGTGAAAGCCTGGAAAACAAGTGCCAAGTGTAAATAAAGCACTCTCTATCCACCAGGATCTGCACAACTCACTCATCCATTCCATCAAATTTCATTAATCATCCATACACCCATCCACTCACATCCATACCATAGCCTGACATGATGCCCATATCATATTCCACCATAATAATACTTGGCATATTTCTAAGGTCAATTTGCCTGCCTTTATCGAAGTACTCTATTTCCTAAATGTTGGGAGCATGTCTTTGAAATTGGCAGTGGATTGGATTTGTGTATATCTATTGTGCTCTTCCTGTAATTCACCAGAAAAAACCAAAAAAATTCACAAAATTCATCAAATATTTGAAAACATCCAAATCATCAAAAATCCAAAAACATGTCAAAATCTCAGAAAATCTTCAAAAACTTCATCATTGAGTCTTGTCAGTTTTTCACCTTGTCCAAACTATATCATCTTTGAGCTTGAACGTAGGCAAGGTTGATCTTTGATCATCCCCCGAGACATTTAGGTCAGTCCTTAGGCCTCGTCATAGTGGAATTTGTTTGCCCATCTATTTAGGCATTTGTCACAATGACAATTCAAATGCTCATCTATCTCATCAGGATTCAAGTTAGTTTTCCTCCAAACTACGTTGTCTCTGAGCTTTAACATAGGCAAGGCCATCCTTGATTAGCCCCCAAGACACAAAATTCAAAAACATTCATAAAATCTCAAAATACTAAAAACATTTGTAAAACATCTCAAAATACCAAAAACAACCTCAAAACATTTGAAAAACATTTGAAAAACCCAAAATGGTGCATCCATATCATCTCGCTTTCACCCGTGATTGTCATCACTAATAATAAATCAATCGTCACTTTCACCCTTTAGTGAGTCAATCATTAACAAGTCTACTAAATTCCAAAGTGAACACCTAATCGTTAGAGTCTTGAGCCTAAGTCAGTAAGCAAGAAAGTTGGTCAACTTAGAATATCAATAGCTTATCACCCAAATCAGTCCCATCAAAAACCTGATCACAGCATGTCCTAGGATGAAGCTTTCCTGCGATGGACATAAGCATCAGGTACCCCACAGTATATTAGCCTCGAATAGTGGTATGAAGAACATTAACTTGTTTGTTTACTTTATTTTGGTCTTCGTTGACTTATCTTAGTTTGCGCTCATTCCAAGGACCTCTCGATGATGCCTAAACAAAAAAAAGTTTAGAGAGAAAGGAATGGGGCAATGATCATTATCTTTTTATCTACTATGCTTATTGGATATTCTTGTAAAATAACTTCATCATGGGTACTTTGTTTTATTTGTACGGAGGATTTTTTAGGTATCTTGTTGACCACATAAGAAGGCTTGCCTTTTTTATGTCTTGGCCTGAGATGTCTAGAATATTTGAACTACATTCTGAATAAGGTTATGTTTGTCAAGTGTGAACAAGAGTACTCCTATCTGTTTGACGAGTCAAAGTCCATCACACAAGGCGCAACTCCATCCTGGTTCTTAATACCTTGATGCATCACCCCTATGTGTGTTATCAAACAAAAAGAAGGTTATGCTCTTTTCCCATCCTTGGATAAGCAATACATCATCATCATTCATCATCATATCCAATAAATTCTAGACGACTAGGGGACCTGTTGGACTTCTACATCTTCTTGGATTTAAGGGTTGATCCCTCTCATTCTTCTATCCTCTTTTGTGCTAACAATGCATCCATCTTGCATCCATCTTGCATCTTTCATAATCATTTCTTGTCCTCATAGCACATCATCCATCACATCCATCTCATTTTCATAATCATTTAAGTTGTTTAGGATAATATAATTTTTTTATTCTAAGCATCTTCGAAACATCTCATTTTCGTCATCATTCGCATATAGATCATATAGTCTAACCATCCATAGATTCATTTTGAACCTATTTTTTGCGAGATCCATCTCAATCTTTTCACTCGATCTCACAAGGGGGCAATGTGCCAGCGTACTTCTTTTCACTGGGGCATCTGGAAAAATCAGAATTTTTTTACTTTTGATGTCAGCATCATCATTCTTTGAACCAATGTAACACGTACATTGCCTCAAAGAGGGGCAAAATGTAGACATACAAAATTAACATTATTGATTAAACATCACATTTGATCATTCTTTCCTCTTAATTAATTAAATCAAAGTAATTAATTAACCTCTTAAAGTCTTCATTTAAATCAAATGTCATATCACTTAAACTCCTATTAGATTAATCAAATCCTGGTTAGTTTAATTCTAATCACCTATATCCTCTAGATTCATCCACTTGCACAATAAATCATTTAAATTGATTTATTAAAACACCTATTTTCCCTCACAAGGGTATATTCCGAGGGAATTTTCCCTCATTAACTCTCATGTTTGAATTTTTTGGACAAACACAATTCCCCCAAAAAAACCTCAACCACATTCATTTATTGCCATTTTCAAATTTGAAATGGGAACATTATCCAAAACTTGCAAAAGCATGGGCCAATCCCATTCTGACAAGTGGCTCTCTCTCATTTGATTGGATTTAGTCCCACATTGATCAATCTTGGCTTCTCTTCTCTCAATATTTTCTATAAATTTAATGACTTCTATCTCATTTCATCATCTACAATTTGAGCACTATCGTTATAGGCAACTTGAGTTCACTTTGCATCTCATTTGTCTTATCAAGGATCGAGAAAGGGCTGCCTTCTACACAAAGGATAGCACCAATCCATCATAGAATATATATACTTCATGTCTTCTTTCCATTCTTGGATTAGTTATGTCATTTATTTTTAAGAATGTTGTATTATTCTATGAGGATATTGGAATTGTGCTAACAAATTTGCAGATTTTGATGTCCACAGGTGCTAAAAATGATCAATATGCTAGGCCAACACCATAGTAAGTTCAATACACATTAAAACAATGAAGCAAAAATTTCCAATGTAAATGCACCACTAAGTTTAATGTGTGTGAAAAAAGTGAAGAAAATATACCAAACTCACCTAATGAGGTGCAAAAACTCACCTAAGGAGGTGCATAAATGATGACAAGATAAGGTGAAAACCATGAGGGTTGTTATCACAACACCACCACAAAAGGTGATTTTCAAAAATAATAAAGGGTCTTTGCTCAATACATAGAAGGCCATGCCTTAGGAAATATCACACATGAAATCACCACAAAGAGAAGAGTAGTTGTTGAATATAAGACTTATACCTTAATGAATGATAGCCATAGTACTACCAACAAGGGGAGTGTAATAAACCACAAAATTTCACAATTTCATGTGATATCAAGCCTTGTATGACCACAAAGGAAACACTTCACATAAAGTGAGAAGGCCACACAACGTCACCCTTCCTGGGAGATGTAGTCTATCATCACTAAGAAGGGACCATTATTTATGAAATAAATGAGCCAAGGACCGTAGACCCCTTTTAAAATATTAGTATACTCACTACACTAACATTTTAAGAAGTTAAAGAGGGTTCCCTTGCTAGAGGAAATGCACCTAACACGGGGCCATCTAAGCCTTTTCTCCCCAGTCATAGACACAAAAATGAGCTCAAAAATGGATAATGATATGCTACTCCTTGTGATATGATATATGATTGCATAAAGCTAATTTTATGCTTCCATGCATGGTATTGAGTATGTTATGATACTTTAAAACTACAAGATGGAAAGTATAAACAACTAGTTATGCTATTTGTAATGATTAAGTGAAGGCCTTTTTTATTTTTTGATCATTTTTTCAAGATAATAATGAATTCCTACTTTTTTTCTTTCATGTTTGGATCTATGGGGAGAAGGATACCTTGTTCTTTTCAACCACATCCTTTTTCATTATAGCCAAATTATTTCAAAAGTTGCTAGCCTCTTCCATGAATGGCTTCCATTACTTTCAAAGAGAGTGGTTTCTCATAATCATTTTTATTGTAAGTGGATGTGTAACTTTTTTTTTCCTCATTAGTATCTATGGAATCAATTTTTTTTTATGATTTAGTGATAAGTTGTTTTGATACTATTTTCATGAGGGACTATGCCCTGAATGCTAAGCTTTAAAGCTTGGAAACCATGTGCAACATGGGGCATTCCTATGACAAAGGGATGCCTAAGATGAGGATGAAACTCTACATTATGGGTTATTTCCCCTTGAAAACCTCCTAAAACTACTACTTGGTTGAGAAAATAGATAGAAGAACTAAAAATGAAACTATTTCTTAACCCTACGAGGTGATGCACCAAATTTAAACTCTATTCAACTCACAATCAGATTCAAACAAAGAGGTATTTTTTTCTCATAACTCAAAACTAATAATGAAATACATAAACATTTTATGAGAAGGTTTGTATTCAATGTTTTTATGAAGGAAAAAAGTTTTCACAACCTCAACTACTAAATATTTTGACGGAACTCATAACCTATATTTGAGATGAATTATTTTGCATGCATGGTGCATAAATAAAAATGATTTAAAGGTTTTATAAAGAAAAACATTATTAATTTATTAGATCATTCATTTTCCATACTGGGAGCAACACATATTTGAGAAAGAATTTATTTTGTTTATTCAACTAAAAGGAATCTTTTCTCCTACGAAATTGAAAATGCCTCTATGTACTGAAAATATTTAAAAATCCAAGTTACAATACTTTTTTGCATTCTTGTGTATGCAAGGAACAAGAAAGAGCTAACTAAGAAAGGAAGAAAGAACAAGCCTTATAGAAAAGAAGGCTACTTTGTGATTGAAAGAGAAGACTAAAGATGAACTAATTGTCTAGCCTTCTCAAAACATTCTCCTTTCCATTTCAAGTCTCTTCTCCTAATGGATATTTATATGCTCTTACATTTACTGATTATCATTCTAGAATGGTTTAGGGATATTAATTTAAGAACAAAAATGATGTTCTCTCTAAATTTAAATAATTAAAAATCCTTGTTGAAAACTAATCTAATCATAAAATTAAAACTGTAAGAATAGATAATGATACTAAATAGATTAATAAATATTTTGACAACTTTTATATAATATGTGGGATACGAAGACAACTTGCATACCTATATTCCCCCCAACAAAATGGGGTAGCTAAAATAAAAAAGAGAACCATATTAGAAATGATTAGATCTATGACACACTCTTTGAACACTCCTAAATTCTTGTGGGTTGAAGCTATAAATACAACTATATATATTTTAAATAGAGTTCCTACAAAATCCATACAAATTTAAACTCCCTTAGAAAAGTGGTCAAAGTAAAAACCTGATATCTCTCATCTTCAAATATTTGGGACTCCTGCCTTTTTCTTTATCCCCAAACAAAAAATAAAAAACTTGATTCAACATCTACTCAATGTAGTTTTGCTGGGTATAGGATAAATACAAAAGGATTTAGACTTTATGATCCCTCAAAGAGATAAATCATTATAAGTCAAAATGTTCACTTTTTTGAAACTCCATTCTCTAATTCTATTAACAATATTGTTGAAAATTCAATAGATAAATGAAATTATGAATTATCCTTTGATACTTATCCTAATCCACCTTCTAAAAGGCCTAAGTGCCTGGTTCAATCCTTAATTCAAGATAAAAATGTATATCCTTCTCTTCATTAGATGACTAGACATCAACATACATAGTTTTCCTTAATGAATTTATATGAAATTGAACCTCAAACCTTTGAAGAATAAAATGAAATCCAAAATTAGAAAAGTTTTGTGCAAATAGAGTACAATGCGTTAAATAAAAATAAAACGTGGGAACTTATTCTACCACCCACTAATTTTAACATTATTAATTGTCGTTGGATTTATAAAATTAAATATGATCCTCATGAAACATTGATAAATATAAAGCTAGATTAGTGACTAAGGGATTTTTTGAATGACAAGGCATTATAGACTATGATGAAACATTTGCACTTGTAGCCAAAATGGGAACTATTCATTTAACTCTTACACTTGCTACCCAAAATGGTTGGGAAATCTGTCAAATGGATTTAAAAAATGGAGTTTTAAATGGAGATTTACAAGAAGAAATTTATATGCATCAACCTTTGGGATTTATTAAAAAAAATAAAGAAAATAATGTATGTAAACTCAAAAAATATTTTTGTGGACTTAAAAATTCCCCTTGAGCATGGTATTCCAAATTAAAAGAACTACTTTCTCAACCTAGGTTTCTCAAATTGTAAATCTAATAAGATTTATTTTTTAAATTTGAAAATAATCATATAGTTATCATTATAGTATATGTAGATGACTTACTCATAACAAGAAGCCTTTCATCCTTAATAATCAAATATAAGAAAAAAATAAATCTTACCTTTGAAATGACCGATTTAGGTCTTCATCATTTCTTAGGAATATCTTTTTTAAGATCACCTTTCCATTATTATATCTCAAAAAAAATGTGCCCAAAAATTAATTTCAAAATTTAATATTTCTGATTGTAAACCATCCATTACCCCTATTGAAAATTTCATTCAACTTGAATCTCATCCCCCTTGTGAAAAAATCGATTCCACACTTTATCAACAACTAATTGGGAGTCTAATTTATCTAACAATCTCTTGCCCTGAAATTTCTTATGCAATTGGTGTTGCATCTCAATTCAAGAGAGAACCTTATGTACAAAATTGGAAAATAGTAAAACATATTTTAATATATGTTAAGAGCATCATTAACTTTAGTCTTTACTATACTGATACTAAAATGCGTATATATACTAATATTGTGGTTCTGATTTGTAGGGGATTCCATATATCGAAAATCCACTTGTGGATATGTGTTTAAACTTGGAACATGAGAAATCACATGGAGTTCTAAGAAACAATCAACTATAGATCTCTCCTCTATAGAAGTTGAATATCTAAGTGTATTTGAAGCAACTTAAAAAGCTATTTGGATTAACCTTCAATTCCAAAAGAACTTTAAATGGAAGAAAATCCTAATACAACTATCCTATGTGATAATTAAAGTTGCATTTCACATCCTAAGAATCTTGTGTATCATTAGAGATCTAAACATATTGAAATTAAAATCACTTCATACATGAGAAAGAATTAAATGGAGATATGTGTATTCAATCTTGTCAAACTGAAAATCAAGTTGCAAAAATTTTCACAAAGAGATTGTGCAGTGCAAAATTCTCCAAATTCAGATCAATGCTTGGCCTCAAGGAGCTGTCATTGAGGGGGATTGTACATGAAAATGACAATTCTACATGGATAGTTCCTCAAAATAAGTTCTATGCACATCTTTTAAAACTCTCCTCTCTATAAATCTTCTACTTATAAAAGCATTATTTTAAGTCCTATAGGCATTATAAACTTGGGGTGAGGCTGATTTGAGGAGACGAGGACTCCAATAAAAATATTTATAAGAACTCATATATAGAATCTCTTGAGAACACTAGGATTATAAACTATAAATATATGTTCTTTTTTTAGTCTGGAATACATGGCTTTCATTTTTGCATATATTTTTGTCCCTATCTATCATTGCTAAAGAAGACCTATGTCACTGGGGTACTTCATATTTTCTTTTTAAAAAAATTGGCAAGATATAACCCCTATTAATATTAAGGGGGAGTGTTAGAAAATAATATTATTATGGGTTAAACCCTTACAATATATATTGTACTTATTATAATTATTTAAAAGCTTTTATATTTCTTCTAAATAATTGATAAATTAATGAACTTTTAAATAGTTCTTAATTTATTAATTCTGAACAAGGTTGTTATTGAAAAGGTGTGGTAACTACCTTTGCTGGTAGTTTTCCAACCTTTCTCCCTATATTTAAGGGAGGGTTCCTCACCATTTATGGTGATGAAAATATCACATCTGTTAAATTTTGGAGAAAACTGTATGAGGCCTATAGAAGTTTGAAGAGTATTCCTAGGTTATATCTATTTTTTAATAGACTATTTTGTAAGATTTCTTATAATAAAATATTTTATTTTAGTGAGGTTTTATACTAGTAATGGTTTTACCCATACAAATATTGTTTGTAAAGCCTCGCCAAGTAATCCTAAAGGAAGATGTAAATAACGATATAAGTGTGGGTTTAAGTAATCCCTACCTTGTAGCCTTAGAGGTTGTTGTAATTAGTAAGTGAATGCGTGTGTTAATTACACTTTATAAATTGTAATTAAATGTTTATTTGGGAAATTAGTTTCAATTTTGGAAATTAATTTATTAATTAGAATTAATAAATTGCATGCAAATTGGATTTGGTTGAAAAAAGATATTTTAATTTTGACAACAAGTTTAAGTTGAATTAATTAGAAGGTTTGGTTGCAAATTCCTTCATGGGAATATTTTTGAAAAAGGGAAAGCTTCTTCACGGGTGTGAAGATATTTTTTTTGGAAATTTTTATAAAGAAGGTTTTGGGGATTTCTTGGCTATAGATTTTACATTGGAGTGATTCTGGAAAAACCTAGTTGTGTTTGTGGTTTGTATTCTTGATTGGAATCACTACACTATTGAAGAGAAGCTATAGAAGCTTTGAAGGAGGCTCTACAACAAATTATCATTACCTGTAGCTTCCTGAATCAGGTTTTCTTCTGTGTTTATGTTTTGTTCCTTGTTTTCTTTTAACATAGTAGTGATTAAAGAATTGATTGTTAAATATGTTTAAGAAAAGAAATTTGTGAATAGAAGAAAGAAATTAATTAATTAAATTTAAAGCTTTTGTTGTTCCCGTCAAGTTCCTTCAGGGAAATTGTGAAAACCTCTATATAATTTAATTTATTTGAGGAAATAGATTGTTTTGTTATTGGAATCAAACCTAGAGGTTGAACAACACTTTTAGATTGTTGTAGGAAATTTAAATCCATGTATAAAATAAATAAATTGATTTCAAAAGAAAAACCTCTGTAGAAAATTGATGGTGGAGAAACTTAGAAGATCAAAAAGGTTTTGGCTATAATTTAGTTTTCTATTTATTTTATTCATTCCTTTATTGATATGTATTCAGGAAAATGATTTAAAAGAATTAGTTTTGAACCTTGGTGAATTTTGGATTTCTCTGGAAAAATTTGTATAATTTCACCTGGAGATGAATGTTTCAAGAAAATTTCTTCAATTTGTCTTATAGTTGAAATTTTTGATTAAATATACATATATGATATACTTACATATATATATACATATGTAAATACATATGATATATATATATACATTTAAATTTTATTGTGGATTTATTTTATTAATCTTAAATATGGCCATACAGTGCTCTGGGAAACAAAGAAATTCGTTTGAAATAAAAGTTGCTATGGAAATTTGGAATTAAAAGAAATTAAAAAAAAAAAAATTGGCTCACTTAATTCATTAATTACAACTTCCTTTAGGGTTACTTGGTGGGGCATTACATTGTTTATTGTGCAAATTCATTGTTAGTTATGGGTATGTGCGGGATCATGATGGGCCAAAAAGTGGCGATATCTAAGTGATATGATGGCCCATGTGGCTGATGACTTTTTTTTAACCCAAAATTGATGAAACTAAAAGGGTTTTAAAAGGAGATTCTTAGCTTTCCACCAATATAAATTATGCTTTACTTTGAATTTAATAAATAATTATTATTCATTTTCTATTTGAATTACAGTCCTGATTGATAGGCTAATTGAAAAAAATCTATAGCTTTCAAATGGTATCACATTTTTTGAATCCAAAACATGCGTCATATTCTATGCTTCAAATGCTATAGGATTAAAAAAAAAAAATTGAATTTCTTAAATTTTTGTCCAAGTTAAGGTGGTCAGACATACGAGTTTTTATATTTTTTAAAATTTGTAATAAAAAATTCATAATTAATTATTTACTTGCAAAAAAATTAGAAAAAAATATACATCAAATTGGGACATGAGTCCCCTACTTATATATAAAATATTATAAAAAAATATTATCATTTTACTGTGGTTAGGGTGGTCAGACAAACACATACTTCTTATTTTTCCCTGAAATTTAAGTACTACTATATTGCAATTTCATTTTTTTACAAAATAGATTTAAAATAAAATAAAATAAACTTAGTAGTTTAGAAACTACATTCAATTTTCTATAGATTCTGTTCTTACATATTTTTGAAATAATATAGATAACTTGTTCAAATTTTTACGTCAATTTGCTTAACTCTGATTTTCTGAATTTTATTGCCACTTAAGGGCCTATTTCTTCCATGATGATCTTGCACATACCTTTCTTATTAATCCAGTTGGTATGAGTTTTCTATATTCCACGAAGGTAGATAATTAGCTTTAGGATTCAACTATGTGTATTTTTGAGTAAAAAATACACTGTTGAATCCTAAAGATAAGTATCTATCGTATTAATCTCTTTTTTAATAATTTAAATGTTAATTTACTTTTAAAAAATTTAATTATCATTGTTTAAATATTTTGCATGTTCAAACACATTGTAATTCTTGGCATGTCTCTCACACTAAGATTAGAGGTGTGTTTCAGGAAGGAAGGTGTTGTCATTGATGTCATGGATTCAGTTTATTGATTATACATGTCGAGGCTATTGAGAAAATTGTAATGAAAAAAGGTTGCAGGTGTTCAGTGGTTGCTCTGGGTTTTTGTCTAGGATTTTATCCTATATTTGTGTGGTTCAAATATGTTGATCATTGTTGTTGGAAGCTACTATATCTATATTCTTCACTTTTGATTCATTGTATACTATGAGTTATGTTCACCAGTTGTGTGTTGGTTGTTTTTGTTGTAACCAGGTTTATCTCCTAATCTACCTATGAAATTGAAATTTCCAATCAGCGGTAGCTCGAAGGTCTTGGACCAACTAACAATGATTTTAAAAAATATCTTACACTTTGGGCTCTACAAGATCCGTAAGGGTGATCCCTTGATGTGTTTATAATCTCTGCAGCAAAATTATAAACATCATTAACTATAACTAATAATCTCACCTAATAGCTCAACAAAATGGGATAAAACTGAATAGAATTAGTTGTTCATCAGTAATATCAACCATTTAGAGTGTGAGATAATTATAACAACACTTCATAGTGAAAGATAATCATTAGTTTTAAAATTATAGCAAGCTCCAGGTGAACACAAACAAACAAAAAATCAAAAAGAACAAATGCAACTCAAACCAGTGTCTTACTTCCATTGGAGGAGTCAAATTCACCATTACCTAATGATTCATAGTAGATTCAACACATAGCATATAATATCTCTGATTATATTTCCTTACAATATCACAAATATGTACCTCAGCTCAATACTATTTATCAAATTGTTGTCCAAAACATATCAACCTGCAATCTCAATTAAGCATTTTAATTAACTCCTTGAATTAAAGCTAAAACAAGAATTGCACACACCACAATAGTCAGGTGAACAAAATAACTCTTGATCACTTCATTCAAAATTCGAATACACTTGCACATACGAGAGACATGAGCTTAGATTCATCAGTTTAACTCAAATGCTAGTATTGTTATGAAACTCTAACTCTCCATGAATTCAAATCCTACAATAAAAAGAATCATAATTAAATTTGTACTTTCTATGTCACTACAAATTTTACAATTTTCTATACAACTTCCTCCAAGATTTCTGACTTGCTAACCCATTATAATGAGAAAAGAAAAGAATATGTAGAGGAAAGGAATGTGCCAGAATAATCCCTAAAGCTGATCTAAAAATGTCATTTGGAAAAATCTTCACCGTTGATCAATAATATGCAAAAAAGATTCTCCCGTCCCTATAACAAAACTATTTTGTTTCCAAAACAATATTTTCCCAAGTTTTTCTCAAATAGAAAATATGCCCATATGAGAATATTCTCCACCCTTTATCTGCAGCTGGAAGAAATACCTCTGCCCCTGTGAAAATCCTCCTCTTTGCCCTTTAAACTCAAACTGCAATTTAAAATTCAGCAATTAATGTAATTTCCAAAGTGAATAAAATCACTTTATAAAACAAATCATGCAGCCATTTTGTATTTTAATGCCCAACACAAAACATCTCACCCATAAAGTAAATAAAAATTCACTCCTCAAAATTCCCACATACACTTTCATATTCATTTCTGCTAGCAAATATTAACCTAGGCAAATAACATATTTACCCGTGGACATTTAACCCCCTCAATACATTAAAAATATTTCCATGGACCTTGGGAGCACCCACGTTTAAAACCTTACAATAGCAAAACATGTCGGAAAAATATTAAATCGGGCCCAAATATGTTATTTTCTCTTTTACAAAAGTGAAAAACTCTACTCAAAATACATATCGAGCAAATAATATTTTTACCTCACCCAACATTCATGCACTACCTTCCATTTTAAATGGTTTGTTAATAAAAAAGATAAAAATCAAATGAGGCCTCCCCATGTATTAAAAATTATTTATCCAGCTTGTAGGACTCTAATCCAAGATCACTCGGGCCGACCACTTATTTCCCTCACCGTCACAATCACTAAATCATGCGCATTTATGGATTGCGATATCGTGGGCAACGGTTTGGATTTTTCTGGAGCTCATCCTCCATCCTCGACCCTCCACTGTAGATCTTCCTTTGCTTGTTTATGTTTGTCCTAATTGTTTGTTCGTTCATTTCCGAGCTATTCAACACCTCACGGGCATTCATGGCGGCTTTTTTAAAATCTGCACCCACCTTTGTTGCTTCGAGCCTTCATTTCAATGCTTGCAACCTTGATGGGTGTGTGTATCCTGCCGCAGGTCGTGCCCCTTAGAAAAATTTTGATTCATTCTTGTATCCCTCTTGCATACATGTCGAAAGGCACCCTAGTAATCATAAAGCATTTGAAATGCTTGCATCTACACTAGGCGCATCACATCACTCACACAAACACATTCTCGTTTCTTGGCCACCATCAACTGTGTTTCGAGCCCCTTCCACTGGCTGGGCGCACCCTTAAGGAAAGGAAAAGTAACCACCACATGTATTCACCAGAAAGATTCCGAGGAATTTTCAAAATAAACTAAATGTTGGGCGCACTTTGCAGATAGGCGTCTCATGAAACTGCATTCATTCGAAGACTCCCTCGATCTAGTTCACATGACTTAATACTTTTCAACCGATGCATTTTCAAAAAATCCACTTTATGTATAAACGTGGCTTGAAATGATGGCTCTCCACGTTTCTTTGGATCCCATCCTCATTCATTTGGCCCGGGCAAGAAAGAAAATGACAGTAGTAACGGGAATTAGTGGCCCAGTCACCAAGTGCGTTTTTCGAAGAAGTTTTGCAGCTGTTTCACAAACCCATTTTTGACTTCACCTCCAAATTTTAAAAACACATATGAAAGCATAGTTCTAGGCAATTCATGCGCCCCTTCAACAAATCCATCTCAGACATATGTTGCTTGTACCCGTATAAAAATCATTTTTTAATATCAAGTTGACCACATTCAACGGAAATACTGGATGCTCCAATATTCACAACACAAATATCTCTTGATCGTTGAGAAACACCATGAATCAGCTGCGACGTCTTCACAGAGATACACACCCGCATAACCAGGAGATTCAAACAATCTCTGCCCTTACAAAAGATCAAACTTCCCAGTATCATGTAGCTGCTCAAATAATCGAGCCAGGGTAAATGTAGTGATTTTATCCCATGGCAATCTTAAGTGAAAAACCACTTTCTTCTTTGTCGGAGGGGAGTTTTTTAATCCTTCTTCAAATCTTGATGTGCAACAACATACACAATAAGCAATTCAAGCTGCCCCATTAACGGTTCTCTTTGCTTCGAGCTAATACCCATTTAAATTTCATCTTGTATATTGTTTCTTGAAACCTTGACTGATTTTGCATGCCTTTTTCGTTCATGGTTATCATGTACTTTAAAACGGCCTAAGACACATTATCCATGATATTTTAGCCATCTAAATAAAAAACACTAAATGCTATGTCCTAGTATTTTACATAAGTTTTAGCAGAAAATAGAGGACCACTCTTTTGTCAGACCAAGAATTTTAGGAATACAGCCCACTTCATAATGAAAAATTACCAAGACACTCCTAATGATTATTAGATTGCTCCTTCAAAATATTTACTTGCTCAAGCAACCAAACGGAATTGTACACTACTATGATTCCATTCATTGTAACTCAAATGAATCATCACCCTCCATTCAACGTGCTTATTTTTTTCACTCCAATATCAAGGCAAAGACCTCCATGTATTAACCTCCATCAAACTTGTCAAACTTTTAACTTTAACACCATAAACTTTCATAGAATAAAACTCTCTTTTATTATATGTAAATGCTCAAACATTCCAACATTACTGAATAATGCAGTGACTTTATCCCATGGAAAAGCTCCATGTTACTCTAAGCCTTGGCCCTTTTTTAATAGATCCACCGAGTGTATATATGCAACCATCGGACTACGATTTGTTTGTGGAGGGGATAATTTAGGAATCGTGAAGTAACTTGGGAGACCAAAAACGCATCCCACACAAACCGATGTATGATATCCCTTTGCATCCCTCTGCTCTATGAGTATGCACTGATGTTCTCTACTATCTACTTTAAACTATTTCAGTGCAAGGCCCATCTTAGCCTTAATTTGTCTTTAATTATAAACAAAATTTATGCAAACAATTTTAGCTTTTTTGCACTAGCCCTTTTGTATTCTTGTAATCACCTTATAAAATCCACCTGCTATTGCCGTCTTGATTAGTAAATTGTCTTCAAATTGTGTGCCACAAGTCGAGCCCCCTTGTGGGCCCAACTAAATTTTTTTTGTTTTCAAACAAGTTTTCTCCTCAAATTGACATGAGACAAATTTTGAATGTTTCTGGAATGAAAACATGAAATGAGTTTTCATTAAAACTTGTTTTCTGACACGTTTGGAAAATGTGCAAAATTGGCCAAGTAGGCTTTGGAATCAGTCTGGAAAATAGCTCAAACAACTTTCTGGAGCAATAAAAATTCTCAAAATTGTAGACATTCATTCCAGGAATGCAGTGCAACAAACGAATCAGAGAAACAAATCATGAGATGAAATTTAGTAATGCGCAAAGTTGCTCGGTTGAAATTTTCTGAAATTGCATCTGTTCTGAACCAATTAAAACTCACTTAGCTACCAATTTGTAAAAATAGTGAATCAACTCCTGGGGAGCTGCCATCAAACACATAAGTTAATTTAGGTACCTTGAGCATGTGTGCAAAAGTAAATTTTTTGAACCATCACTGATCAAAATATATTCAGGGTCAAAGTTGACCACTCAGAAAGCTTTCTACAAATGCAGGTGCAAAACAAGAGAAATTGCATTTTGTTTGGATCTGTTAAAAATAGAAAAATAGACAATGATACTCTGAAAACTGACATACAAGCTCATTTAGGTAGAGAGAATGCAGAAAAATACTCATTTTCTCATGACAGTCAGCCAATTGAAGAATGCAAGTCCAAACAGGAGGCTACTTTATCAAACTGACAGTCTGCAAATAGTAGAAAAGTGCAAAAACCCTCAAGCTTCACTTTTCAAAACCTTGTCAAAACTAATCGTAGGAAGCTAAAAATTGACATGCACATTCACATATGTCAATTGAATACATATAAAAATGGGTTTTTCTTGAGAAAAAATAGGCCTCAAATTCTAAGCCCCCAAAGTAGCTCACTCAAACTAATCCATCAGGTGCACTTCTGAAAATGCAAAGGCAAAATTTTGAAATTGGCACTTCAAATCTACAAAATTTGAGTGTTCCATCAATTTCTCCGACTAGGGATGTATGCCCCCTATGGGCATAACAAGATTCCATATCTCTGGGGAGTAGACCAAATTTTGAATCCATCAGATGGCCTTAAATTGATCCTTTATTCATTCTTCTTTTCAACTTCATCTGGTGACCCTAGGCCACCAAATGAAAAATGGGAATCAACATTTACCTCTATCAAACACAATTATTTAAAAAGAGTTGATCTCCCTCAACTCATGCTTGCACTTATCAAACCACAACAACATGAACAACCACACCTTTGCAAACACAAGTGTTAGGCTACCATTGGGCAAGTAGAAACTTAATCTATGTTCAAATTTTTCATCAAGTGGCAACTCAATCAAATAAGTCACATCACCATCACTTTCTTCATTTTCTGATTTTGCATCAAGTGACATGATTTGAAATTAATAATCAAGACCATATGAAAACATAGTCTGATCACAACCATTTGCCTAATCAAACATACTGAGATCTCCTAACATGCAATCATATTCAACATCATCAACATGTTCACAATCACTATACATTTGAAAGGCTGGTATACTTTCAAAATATGGACTATTATGTAGCAATAACCTATCATAGTCATCATTTGAACCATTCTCAAGCTGAAAAACATTTGCGTCAGTATCTTGCATATTGCCACACTTCATGAAAACTCCTTCCAGCTGACAAAAATAACAATCACACTCTACTATATGGCTGGAACTATTGGGCTCAATGTGATCATTAGTTTGCATGTCGAAATTCAAACCATCACAAGAGCTTACCAGAAGATCTGGCTCATCATGCAGACTACCTTCAAGTGTATTTAAAGAGATGCATTTATGCATTAGCACACTTTGCAACTATCCTTCATCATGGTAGTATTGAGATTCATCAGAGATTTTTGATTCATCATCATTTGTAGTCATATTATCATCTTCTTCAGCAATAGAAGAAGGCTCATCCACATAATGTGGCATCAGATCACCAATGACATCTTGATCATCATTAACATTCCTTTTACAAACCGATGCAACATTCAATTCATCTGAGTTCTCAACAAAGAGTGGATTATCTCTACACCAATAAGGATCATTATTAGTACTAACTGATAAGAAGGAAAACTCATCAAATAGAGGTTTTTCCCAAATAGTAACTATTGATGGAAACATCTTTTTCCCCTCAACACGAAATTTTGAATTTCTTGCAGTATCACTCATTTTGGTATCCTCTAAACATGAGGTATCAACACTTTCAGTGTCACAAGCTTGCTTAACAACAAGAAATTCTAGTTCAGAAGAATAATTTAATTTCTCATTGAAATCAACACCAATATTCATATTCAAAGGCTCATGGCTAAGCTCATGGCTAGGCTCATTCAAGTCAGCAGACAAAGACTTGTTCAAATCTCCATAAAAATATTCAATACCTAACTCATTAGATATACAATCCTCATGGTTATCAATTGTTTCAAACTTATCAAAATAAATTTTTGAGTTTTCATCAACATGCTCATTGTCATATTCATCATATATTGCATCATTACCATCAAGTGGTTGCTTGTATTCATCCTCGTTATCATTGTTATAAACAATTGGTTCATCATTGGAAAAAGAAACAGAGATACATGCATCACACCTTGTCTCTTGAAAGTCATCATGACTATGAAAATTCAATAGGGGATGCACACAACAACTAAGAGTTGTCTTCATGTGCACATTCTTGATATTGTGTGGTCAATAGATTTGAATTTTTTTCACAACTTAGTAGATCACTTCTTAGATCTATCCTTTAACCCACTTCCTCTTCTTGACCTTCACTTCAATTAAAAGAACTATCAAATTTCAAATTAGGGTATCCCAAGGTGTCTCCATCATCGAACTCTAAAAATTCAATGGGCTGATCATAAATAGGATCTCCCCAATCATATGAGACTTAATTGCTGATAACATTATCACATACATGGTTACCATCCATCATAGCAAATAGATTGTTTACTTGTTCATTCTTACTCACTTTTGAGCTATCATAACAACAATCCACATCTCTTTGTACTTCAACATCAAATTAGGTGTCTTCATTGAGCTTTCCATTTGCATCCTCTTCGGGGTAGACATAAACATCTTCTTTATCAAGATGAAAAATGGTATCCTAATTGTAGTTTCTTGTAGCTTGTCTTTCAAATTGGATTTCATCACATACTTCTTCATTTGCAACTAATAAACTAATGTTCTCAAGGGAGTTCCCTAAATCAGCAAACTTCTTTGTCTCATCATAGAGATTTGCATTAGGACTACATTTCTCACATGTAGAATAGACATAATGAATTGTATAATCACCTTGTTGATCACATTTCTCTTCTTCAAAGAGTGAATCCCACTGACATTCTTTATCATGTTCTTGGCTCAGAAGACTCAACTGTTGATTTGCATTTGGGTATACTTCTTCTGTGAGTTTTTCAAAGACAAATTTCTCATCACTTTATGATGCACCCTTCTTGTCAACAACCTTCTCAAGTATGCACTTGTGTGAAGACCTCTAATAATTTGCATTTACACAACTTCTAATTTCATCAGCATGTTTACCCATAAGTGAAGACAACAAACTTAATACATACGCAGTTATTTGTTTCTCCAAACTATCTAAAAACGTATAAGCCATCTGTATATTGGAGATTTCAAACTCATTTAATAATGCAATAAACCCAACTTCATAGGCCTCAAAATACATATGAATATAGTCAAGAGTGCTAGGTCTGAAACTTTTTGGGATTAGTGACAAGGCAACATTAAATCTGTGACTGAAATCAACTCTTGACTCTTCGTTTTTCTTTCTAATCCCTTTTAATATTGTAACAAGATCTAGAGGTTCTCTTGCAAATTATTTTCTATAAGAATTCACTAATTTATCCCAATAAGGAAATGACCTCTCAGGATAACTTAAATACCAATCTCGAGCTCGTGCTTCAAGGGGTCTGACAAAGAATCTCATCCACATATCCTGATCTCCAAATGAATGTTTCTCCATGAAGTTGGAAAAACATTTAACATGTGCATCTCCTTCACAAATATTGTATCCCTCAAATCTAGGCATCTTCTTCTAGACTTGATTTAGTATACATTTCACTTAGTAATCAACCTATGATAAATCTAATTGAGTGTACATTGGGTCAAATCAGTTGACAAATGGTGAAATGAATTGACAAGTAGACATAGTTTGGTTGTCTCTTGACTGGGCTTGTTGAAGTAGTCGATGTCTTTCATCCATCTTTTTAAGCCTTCTTTCATTTCTATCATTCCATTCACCACTGAACCTAGGCTTATTAAATCTTGGGTTCTTACACTTTGAGGTATTAGATGCTTGAAGATCATGATAATTTTTGAAAATTTCAATCAAAGTGTTCATTGGTATCGTTACTTTACCTTGATAATCCATGGATACTACAAATTAAGACTCGCTAATTGTGCATAGTTACAAGCATGACCAAACGAAGGATTACTATGTCAATGACTAACATAAGGACAACCTGAGCTTGAATAAATGGATGGAAATCACTAAGATACATAAATGCATTCTAATCATCCATATAAGGAAATATTTGAGCACTAGACAAAACACTTTCAATCGAACTGAAATTACATTTAGCAGATCCAGCAAATGAAAGTGCGCAAAGTTAAATTTACTATCCTTTCCCTTTGGTAGTGCTAAATCACTATGTAGGGAACCAAAATTTATTTTAAGAAGTTCAATAATGGTTTTAAAACAAGAATTTCTTGAAAACCATGTGTGAAAATACTTTGAATTGTTGTAGCAGCTGCAAATAGTTCTTTTGATTGGAAAAAATTTTAGATCTGGAACCATATTCACATCTTCGTTAGGTTCTTTGGTAGAGTCGCCACCTCTTTGTAAAGGACAAAAATTTGAGCAACTAAAAATTGTTCACAGGTCAAATTTGTTCAAGAATCAACATATGCATTGCAAGACCTCCTTATCCAAAAATATGACATCATATGGATTCCTTCCTGAAAATTGTCAAGGTACTTCATCACAAGAGCTCAAATTTGTTTCATCTCTACTGCAAATCCTTCTTTTCTTTCTGAGTTCTTCTCAAATAATGCACACTAGTGCATAGACCTCAAAGTCGCCACTCACAATTTGTGTGGTATTATGAAATAGTCATAAAGTATGGACAAATCTAGACAAAACTTACATTAAAAGATGAATGACAACAAACTCTCTGGCAACATTCATGAGAATTCACTCACTTAACAAGGAGATTAAACCTTTCATAACAAGCTCATGAGTCTAAAAGGTTGAATGATCTTCAACAATGTTTCCTAGTAGAGTCGCTATTTTGTTGGTTTCTACTGTAACCAGGTTTATCTTCTAATCTACCTATCGAATTGCCAATTCTAATCAGGGGCAACTCAAAGGACTTGGACCAACTGATGAGGATTTGAAAATACCTCCTACACTTTGGGCTTTGCAAGACCCAGGAGAGTGATCCCTTAATATGTTTACAATCTCTGCAACAAAATTATAAAAAAAATTAACTATAACAAATAATCTCACTTAATAGCTCAACAAAATAGGATAGAACTGAATAGAATTGGTTGTTCTTCAGTAGTATCAACCATTTGGAGCATGAGATAAGAATAACAACACTTCATAGTGAAAGATAATCATTAGTTTTAAAATTCTAGCAAGCTCCAAGTGAACACAAACAAACATTGAATGGGCATGTGCAAGATCATCATGGAAAAAAATAGGCCCTTAAGTGGCAAAAAAAATCAGAAAAATCAAAGTTAGCAACTAGACATAAAAATTTGAATAAGTTAACTATATTATTTAAAAAATATTTAAGAATAGAATCTGCTGCAAATTGAATTTAGTTTCTAAACTACTAGGTTTGTTTTTATTTAAAATAAATCTATTTGGTGAAAATTTTAAATTTCAATTTAGTAGTACTTAAATTTTAGGGAAAAAATAAGAAGTAGGTGTGTGTCTAACCACCCTAACCACAATAAAATGATAATGATTTTTTATAAGATTTTAGATATAAGTAGAATACTCATGTACCGATGTGATGCATAAATTTTTGTAATTTTTTTCCAAGTAAATAATTAATTATGATTCTTTTATTACAAATTTTAAAAAATATAGAAACTCATACGTCTGACCACCTTAATTTGGTCAAAAATTAATGAAATTCAACTCTCTTTTTTTAATCCTATAGTATGTGAAGCATAGAATGTAACGCATGTTTCAGATTAAAAAATGTGATACTCTTTGAAAGCTATAGATTTTTTTCAATCAACATATCAATCAGGACTTTAGTCGTAATTCAAATGGAAAATGAATAATAATTATTTATTAAATTCAAAGTAAAGCATAATTTATATTGGTGGAAAGCTAAGAATCTCCTTTAAAAATATTTTTCGTTTCATCAATTTTGGGTACGAAAAAAGTCGGTAGCCACATGGGCCATCATATCACTTACGTATCAGCACCTTTTGGCCCAACATGATCATGCACATACCCAAATCAAAAAGAACAAATGTAACTCAAACCAGTGCCTTACTTCCATTGGAAGAGTCAAATTCACCATTATCTAATGGTTCATAGTAGATTCAACACATAGTATATAATATCTCTGCTTATATTGCCTTACAATATCACCAATATGTACCTCACCTCAATACTACTTACCAAATCCTTGTACATAACATATCAACCTACAATCTCATTTAAGCATTTTAATTAACTCCTTGAATTAAAGCTAAAACAAGAATTGCATAGACCACAACAGTGAGATGAACAAAATAACCCTTGATCACTTCATTCAAATTTTGAATACACTTGCACATAGGAGAGGCGTGATCTTAGATTCATCAGTTTAACTCAAATGCCAGTACTATTATGAAACACTAACTCTCAATGAATTCAAATCCTACAATAAAAAGACTCATAATCAAATTTTTATTTTCTTTGTCACTACAGATTTTATAATTTTCTATGCAGCTTCACCCAATATTTCTGACTTGCTAACCCGTTATAATGATAAAAGAAAACAATATGTAGAGGAAATAAATATTCGAGAAGAATCCCTAAAGTTGATCTAGAAATGCCATTTGGAAACATCTTCACCGTTGATCAATAATCTGCAAAAAATCTTCTCCTCTACCTGTAACAAACCTATTATGTTTCCAAAACAACATTTTCCAAAGTTGTTCTCCAATAGAAAATATGACCATATGAGTATATTCTCCACCCTTGACCTATAGCTGAAAGAAATACCTCTACCCTCGTGATAATCCTCCTCTCTGCCCTTTAAACTAAAATTGCAATTTAAAATTCAGCCAATAATGTAGTGAATAAAATCACTTTATAAAATAACTCATGCAGCCATTTTGTATTTTAATTCCCAACACAAAACATCTCACCCATAAAGTGAATAAAAATTCTCTCCTCAAAATTCCCACATACACTTTCATATTCATTTCTCCCAACAAATATTCACCCGGGAAAATAACATATTTACCCGGGCACATTTAATGCCCTCAATACATTAAAAATATTTCCATGAACCTTGGGAGCACCCATATTTAAAACCTTACTATAATAAAACATGCTGGAAAAATATTAAATCGGTTCCCAAATACGTTATTTTCACTTTTACAAAAGTGAAAATCTCTTCTGAAAATACAT
The DNA here is from genome assembly GCA_007115665.2 of Sequoiadendron giganteum. Classification (NCBI taxonomy): domain Eukaryota; kingdom Viridiplantae; phylum Streptophyta; class Pinopsida; order Cupressales; family Cupressaceae; genus Sequoiadendron; species Sequoiadendron giganteum. The sequence goes on along the minus strand of CM021102.1, from coordinate 341,484,631 downwards.
GTCGAGAAAATAAATTTTTTACCTTGTTGGGCCCATACTTCACCCAACATTCATGCACTACATTCCATTTTAAATGGTTTGTTACTAAAAACAATAAAAATCAAATGAGGCCTCCCGATGTATTAAAATATACTTATCCAACTTGTAAGACTTTTACTCTAAGATCACTCGGGCCCATCACTTATTCCCCTTGCCATCACAATCACTAAATCATGTACATTTATGGATTGCGATCCGGCGGGAAAACGTTTGGAATTTTTTGGAGTTCATCCTCCATCCTCCACCTTAGATCTTCCTTTTATTTTTATGTTTTCCCTAATTCTCTGTTTGTTTATTTTTGAGCTCTTCAACACCTCACGGGCATTCATGGCGGCTTCTTTCAAATATGCACCGACCTTTATTGGTTCGAGCCTTCATTTCAATGCTTGTAACCTTGATGGGTGTGTGTATCCTACTGCATGTCACACCCCTTAGAAAAATATTCATTCATTCTTGTATCCCTCTTGCATACATGTCGAAAGGCACCCTAGTAATCAGAAAGCATTTGAAATGCTTGCATCTACACTAGGCGCGTCCCATCACTCACACAAGCCTGTTCTAGTTTATTTTCCACCATCAAGTGTGTTTCGAGCCCCTTCCACTAGTTGGGAACACTCCTAAAGAAAGATAGAGTAACCACCACATGCATTCACCAAGAAGATTCTGAGGAATTTTCAAAATAAACTCAATGTTGGGTGCACTTTGTAGACATGGCGTCTCATGAAATTGCATTCATTCGAAGACTCCCTCGATCTAGTTCACATGCCTTAATCCTTTTCAACCAATGCATTTTCAACAAATCCACTTTGCATATGCACTTGGCCTGTAATGATGTCTCTCCATGTTACTTTGGATCCCATCCTCAATCATTTGGCATGGGCAAGAAAGAAGATGACAACAGTAACGGGAATTAGTGGCATAGTCACCAAGTACGTTGGCCCAAGAAGTTTTGCAATTGTTTCACAAACTCGTTTTTGACTTCACCACCACATTTCAAAAATAAATTTGAAAGCATAGTTTCAGGAAATTCATGCACCCCTTCAAAAAATCCATCTCGGACATATGTCGCTTGTACCCGTATAAAAATCATTTTGCAATATCAAGTTGACCATGTTCAACAAACATACTAGCCGCTCCAATATTCAGAACAAAAATATCTCTTGGTCATTGAGAAACATGAAGCATGAGTCACAACCTCTTCACATAGATACAAACCCGCATAACCAAGAGATTCAAACAATCTTTGCCCCTGCAAAAGATCAAACTTTCCAATATCATGTAGCTGCTCAAATAATCGAGCTAGGATAAACGTAGTGATTTTATCCCATGGCAATCTTAAGTGAAAAAGCACTTTCTTCTTTGTCAGAGGAGAGTTTGGTAATCCTTCTTCAAAGCTTGACGTGCAACAAAATACACAATAAGCAATTCGAGCTTCCCCATTAACGGTTCTCTTTGCTTCGAGCTAATCCCCATTTAAATTTCATCCTTTATACTGTTTCTTGCAACCTTGACTGATTTTGCATGACTTTTTCATTCATGGTTATCATGTACTTTGAAACGGACTAAGACACATTATCCATGATATTTTATCCATCCAAAGCAAAAAAAATAAGTGTTATGTCCCAGTATTCTACATAAGTTTTAGTAGAAAACAAAGGACTACTCTTTTGTGAGACTGAGACTTTTAGGAATACTGCCCACTTCATAATGACAAATCACCAAGACACTCCTGATGATTATTAGCTTGCTCCTTCAAAATATGTAGTTGCTCTTGAAGAAACAACATAGAACTGCACACTACTATGATTCCATTCATTGTAACTCAAATGAAGCATCACCCTCCATACAACGTGCTTAGTTTGCTCACTCCAATATCAAGGCAGAGACCTCCATGTATTAACCTCCAACTTGTCAAAATTTGAACTTGAACACCATAAAATTTCGTAGAATAAAACTCTCTTTTAGTATATGTAAATTCTCAAACATTCCAACATGATTGAATAGTGCAGTGACTTTATCCCACTGTAAAGCTCCATATTACTCTAAGCCTTTTTCCTTTTTTAATAAATCCACTAGGTGTATATATGGAACCATTGCATTGTGATTTGTTTGTGGAGGGGATAATCTAGGAATGGTGAAGTAACTTGGTCGACCACAAACCCATCCTACATAAACCAGTGTATGATAGCCCTTTGCATCCCTCTGCTTTATGAGTATGCACTGATGTTCTCCACTATCTACTTTTAGCTATTTCAGTGCAAGGCCCATCTTAGCCTTAATTTGTCTTTAATTATAAACAAATTTATGCACAAAATTTTATCTTCTTTGTACTAGCCCTTTTGTATTCTTGTAAGTACCTTATAAAATCCACATGCTATTACCCTCTTGATTAGTAAATTGTCTTCAAATCGTGTGCCACAAGTCGGGTCGCCTTGTGATCCCGACTTTAAACAAATCATTTTCAAACAAGTTTTCTCCTCAAATTGACCTGAGAAAACTTTTGAATGTTTCTAGAATGAAAACATGAAATGGTCTTTCATTAAAACATGGTTTCTGACACTTTTGGAAAATGTGCAAAATTGGCCAAGTATGCTTTGGAATCGGTCTGGAAAACAAGTCAAACGACTTCCCGGAGCAATAAAATCTTGTAAAATTGTAGATGCTCATTCCAGGAATGCAATGCAATAAACCGCTCAGAGAAAAAAATCATAAGATGAAATTTTTTAATCTGCAAATTCACTTAGTTGAACTTTTTTGAAACTGCACCATTTTGAACCAATTAAAACTCACACAACTACCAATTTGTAAAAAATAGTGAATCAACTCCTGGCAAGCTGCCATCAAACACATAAGTTCATTTAGGTACCCTGAGCACGTGTCCAAAAGTAAATTTCTTGTACCATCACCGATCAAAAGATATTCAGGGTCAAAGTTGACCCCTTAGAAAGGTTTTTGCAAATGCAGGTGCAAAACAAGTGAAATTGCATTTGGTTTCAATCTATTAAAAATAACAAAACAAACCATGAGACTCTCAAAACCGACAAATGAGCTCATTTAGCTAGGGAGAATGAAGAACAACACTCTTTTTCTCATGAAAGTCAACCAATTACAAAATGCAAGCCCAAACAAGAGGCTACTTTATGAAACTAATAGTAGGAAGCTGAAAATTGACATGCACATTCACATATGTCAATTGAATATCTACAAATGGGTTTTTTCTTGAAAAAAAATAGGCCTCAAATTCTAATCCTCCAAAGTAGGTCACTTAGAATAATCCATTGGGTGCACTTTTGAAAGTGCAGAGGCAAAATTTTGAAATGGGCACTTCAAATCTGCAAATTTTGAGAGTGCCATCATTGTGAATTGAGGTTTTTTATGTATCTTGCTAAGGTCGAGAAGAAATGTTGTCAATCTAGAATTTTTTTTCCAAACTCTTATGACATTGTTCTAGCATTGAGTTTTTATGATCTTGTTGAAGATAATTTTCATGTCTCAAAGGATTTGATCATGTTAAGAGTTGCATGTGCTTAATTTTTCTATAATTTTTACACTAGTTTGGATGACCTCATGTTGAACACTACATTCAATGTTGATGATGAGTGTTGGGACCTATTTGGGTCCTCATCAAGCATGTGTTTGCGTCGGCATAATTCAAATTCTACACTAGGATGTTTTAGCACCAAACTAATTCGAATTTAATGATGGATGGTCAAATTTGGATATGTTTCAAAGTTGAAGATGGTATAAATATAGAATGAGTTAGTGGTGAAGAAGTAAAAGAGATAAATGCAAAGAAATAGAGCAGATATATGAAAATAGATGTGAATTAGTCGATGTGTGTGATGTGAATGTGGTAGATCAGTGCGAAGTCTAAATGTTGAGTTTTCAAATGCAGTGAGCTGAAGGTGTACTCTATCATTCATGCATGTCTACAAGTGGTTGAGAAAATTGTGCTAGAAATCTTCATTGCATTGAGATTGTCTTCTCTACGTAACATATCTCTTTTATCTTCTTTATATCTCTATTGTAGTGAGCCCTCTAGGTGGTAAAAGTTATTGGATAGTGAGTCCTGATCCAGATAGTGAATCCTTGTTTCGGAAATGAGCCTTTGCAATCAGTTTTGTAATTATCTATAGTGTGAGTTAATCTTCACCATGGTTTTTCCCCCATTAGGTTTTCTACCTAAATCTTGTGTTGTGTTCGTGTGATTGGTTTTAGTTTTTTCACCTGAACTTAATGTTTAATCATTTTAGCAATGTTAAGGATTTATGATTGATCTATGTTTCGGTGAATGATTTAAAATTTAATTTTTTTTACAATTGATTGACACCCCCTCTTAGTTGTCTTGTTCAACAATTGGTATCATAGCTTGGTTCCTTTGAGAAGATATTAACCGCTTAAGGAATTTTTGGGATGGAAGGAAAAGTTACTCATGATTATCCATGGTTTAAATGAACTAACTATGTTATTTGGAAAATATTGATGGAAGAATAGATGGAGTATTGTGGATATCATGTGGAAAAAGCTTACAAGAATCCTTATACTCCTCCTACTAATGATCAAAGTACGGATAATGAGATCATGTCACATGAATAAAAAAATAAGGTGAAGTACATTTTGAAGAATAGACTTGTACATTCTGAGTTGATTAAATTTCAAAAAATGAGGATTACTAAGGAAGTCTAGGATGCTTTGGAAAAGGTGCATGAAGGTGATAAAAGGGTCAAAGAAGAAAAGTTGTAAAATTTGGAGACACAGTTTGAGATCCTACATATCTTTGAAAATGAGAGTGTTAAATCTTATGTACAAAGTTTAGATCAGGTAGTAGCTGGAATGCAAGCAATTGGTGCTATTATATATGAAACCAGGATTGTATAGAAGATTCTTAGAACTCTCCTTGGTGCTTATAGTGTAAAATTATGTGCTATTGAAGAACATAAATATTATAAGACTAAAACTAAAGATCAATTGTTAGCAACTCTGACTTCTTATCAGATGAGAAAGTGAAATTTGATTAATGGATTCAAATCATAGACTACTTTAAAGGCTACAAAAGCTAAAGATCTAGATGAAGAAAATCTTGATGAAGTAGAAGATAAATTTGTGAAAAGGATGAAGAAAGGCTCTGGGAAGTATGAAGGTAATTTTCCCTTTAAAAGATTTAGTTGTTGAGGAATGGGACAATACACTTTGAGGTGTTCAGAAAGAGCTAAGAGGAATAAACAAAGATATCAGAAAGAAAAGAAATGTAAGAAGATCAACAAAGCACATTATGTGAATGAGGATGCTAGTATATCTAATGAGTCCAATCTAATTATGGAGATCCTGATGACAATGAATGTTTGTTCTTGGCTATAATATTAACCTACTTCTGCTAACTTTGAAAAATAGGTGAAGGAACGCCCACTGGAGAAGGAAAAAAATGAAGGTACTATAATCTTTTACCTACATGCTAAATAAGAAAAGAACTATTGGGTTATTGGCAATGGTTATTGACATCACATTATAGGTGATAATATTAAATTCTTTAAACTTTAAAAATATGATTGAGGTTTCATTATGTTTGGACATGATATTGGTGCTAAGATTTGTGGGATAGTTTAAGTAAGTTTTGATGGCAAGGATAATATTGATGATGTCTACTATGTTAGGGGTTAAAGGTATAATCTCTTGAGTGTTGGAGAGATGTGCAATAAATGATATAAGTTTGTATTTGAGGATGAGATGGATGGTTCCAAACCAGTATGCACTCCTATGGTGACTAGTTGCAAATTAGGTAAAGATGAAGATTTACCGACAGATGATTAGAGAAATTATAGATCTATGATTGGTGGAATATTATATTTGAATTCTACTAGACTAGATATTATGTATGATGTCTATCTTGTGGCTAGATTTCAAGAAGATCCTAAGGAAACAAATGGTGCTTCTATTAAAACAATATTTAGATATTTGAATGACACTCCAGATTATGGGTTATGATATCCTAGGGATACTAACTTTACACTAAGTTCTTATAAAAAAGTGGATTGGGTTAGACGTGTAGATAATAGAAAAGGTACAAGTGGTGGTGCATTCTTTCTTGGTTGAAGATTGGTGGCATGGTTGAGTAAAAAGAAAGATTCAATTTTCTTGTCTACCTCTAAATCTAAGTATATTTCTACTACAACTTCTTGTACACAAGTTATATGGATGAAATAGACATTGAGAGATATCAGAGTTGTGTATGATGATCATCTTTCTATCTTTTGTGATATCACAAGTATAATTAACATTTCAAAGAATCTAGTGATGCACTCGAGGAAAAATCATTTATCTATCAAATATTATTTCTTGAGAGAGAAGGTTGTGGAGAATAAAGTAAATTTGGAGTATGTCCCTACAAAGGATTAGATTGTTGAGGCTCTTCCTAAAGATACTTTTGAGTATCTCTGGGAGAAGTTTTTGGTTATCACCCCTGCTTTATTGAATTAGATGCATATAAAGATGCATTATTTTGGTGGGTCTATGGATCTATTTTTATTCTGGATTGATATTTTTGTGGCTACCTCCTAGGGGGAGCAGGTAGTGTCATGCGTTGTCATTGTATGAGTATTTAGTAGGAAATAAATCTAAAATATATTTTTTCTTTTCAATTGTTGTCAAAGGGGGAGAGGAAGAATTGGAAAAAGAGAAGAGTATCATGTGAAAATATTATCTACTAAGGGGGAGAAATAGAAAGAAAAATCATGTGATGTGTGTCAAGAATTAGTATGTTCTCTTTGATAGTTTTTCACATCATGTGTTTCAATAAATGAAAAAGGGGGAGATTTTTGCAAGAATCAAGGTGTTTTCATTGATGTCAACTGGTCAATTGGTTATCAACTAGTTTCTATGGTCATTAATTTCATGGATGTAGGTTATTGGCTATACATGTTGAGGATATTGTGAAACCTATAATGAAGAAAGGTTGTAGTTGTTTAGTGGTTGCTCCGGGTTTTTCTCTAGGATTTTCTTCTATGTTTGTGTGCTTCAGATATGTTGATCATGGATTTTGAAAAATTTTATATCTAGATTCTTGGCATTTGATTCATTGTACAGTACAAGTTATTTTCACCTGTTGTGAACTATGGTTTTCTATGTATTTGGTTGAGGTCCAAGAGAAATGACCTTTGTTCAATTTTTTTTTGCTAAGTCTTATGACTTGTGGTTCCAACATTATTTTTTTATGATTGTGTTAAGGATAATTTTGGTGTTTTAAAGGATTTGATCATGCTAATATTTGTGTGTGCTTAATTGTTCTATGTGTTTTACACTAGTTTGGATGACCTCGTGTTGAACACTAATTCCAAAGTTGATGATGTGGTTTGGGAAGTACTTGGGTCCTCATAAAGCATGTTTTGGGTCACCCTCATTCTAATTCAACACTAGGATGTTTGGAACTAACCTAATTCAAATTTAATGATCTAGATAGCCGACTATGGATATGTTTCAAATTTGAATATGGTATAAATACAAGATGAGTTAGTAGTGAAGAAGGATAAGAGATGAGTGAAAATAAATAGATTAGATAGATGTGAAATAGATGTGAATTAGTGGGCGTGTGTGATGTGAACTTAGTAGATTAGTGTGAAGTCTAAATTTTGAGTTTTCAGATGCAGTGAGCTGAAGGTGTACTCTATCATTCACGCATGTCTGCAAATAGTTGAGAAAATTGTGGTGGAAATATCTATTACATTGAGATAGTATTCTCTCTATTATATATGTTGGAGTTGAGAAGATACAACACCACAGAAGCCCAAAAGATCTTTGCAAGCAAATAACCTGTTACAAGGAGAAACAAAGAGAAGCAACAAAGGAAATGCTCAAGAATGTGGAGCAATGTATTCACCTGAAAATGTAAAATGAATTATTGATACAAAAGATAGTTTTCAACTACATATAGTTGAAAACCCTAAAAAGGAAAACCCTAGGCTTGCACAATAATAATTAATAAAGTAATTAATTATTATGCACCTAATGTTAGCTTAAGTGAAAAGAGGTAAAAGGGAATTTTACGTAATTAAACAAATATTGTTTAATTAATAAAGTAAATACCCAATTACTTTAACACCCCCCCTTAAGATAGACATAGGGAGAAGCTAAAACCTAGAAGAAGCTACTAAAAGCAAAAGCAATGGGTCTCGACAATAAGGCCTGATCAGGTACCCATGTACAAAATCAATGCAAACTAAATGAAATGGGGTAAAGGAGAAAACCTAGTGGGAACAAAACTCCTCCCCAAAATAGAATGCAAGGAAGGAATGCAATGCACTAATGAAAGAAGGATAGGAGGTGGATAACATAATACCCCCCATAGACAGCTTCTATCATATAAGTACATGTACAATGATCTCCATAAGAGATATAGAAAGAGAGAAGAAGGCCCCCCCACAATGAAGAAACTCCTGTCACAATGGTAGATGCCTGATGTAGAATCCAAAAAGAGATCCTGAAGCGACAAATGATATTCCTCCCCTTGGGAAGAAATGGATCCATGGACCTGTACCGAAGAAACCCTGTGAAGAAGGAAGAACCAATCTGTCTCAAGATGTGTGCCATGATAGGATGCTGAAGAGTCTCACTGTCTGAATGGAAACAAATAATGTCAAATCCAAACTGATGTGGAGAATACTGAAATGCAACCTCTGAATGCACAGATAATGGTGGGCAAACAGTGATAACTTGACTGTCAAGGTAGAGGAGATGAATGTCCTCAAAATAATCCTCCAAATCTGCAATATAGGACTCAACAAACAAGAAAGATATGTCTGCAACATAAGAGTCCAAAGTAGCTATGTCTAGAAGATGTATGATTCCCTGTTGCACTGAATCAAGAACAACAAGAGATGTTGATGAAGTCTCAGTTTGAAGAGTTGGAACTGTGAGACAAACCTCTGATCCATTGGAATATGTAAGGGTGTCTAAATACTCAAGCTCCTCTAAAGTATCATGATCAAAGGGTGTATTCTCTCTCCAAGCAATGGGTATGAGACAATCTAAAGCAGGATCCTCTGGGAAGGGAGATAGAATAGGGTCTCCATAGATCTCCCAAAGACGTGTCCAAAGTGGGTGAGGACAATCAATGTCCGATATAGCCAACACAGTGTCATGATCAACACTAGACAATATAACTCCTGCAATGTGATTTCTAATAATATCCCATGCTAATCTACCCTCTAAAGTTGCTGGTTCAGGTATGAGATCATACAAATAAGGCAAAATATTAAGCCACCTACAATGTGTAAGTATACCCTTTGCCCATGACTCATAATTACCCCGTTCCAGAAGAACAACTAAAGGGTGAGTAGAGAAACCCATGATAACTCTTCAAATGAAAAATTTAGAGACTAATGATCTCAGCAATGATAAAGCATATCAAGATAACCCATCCAACGCAAACAAACCCCATGTAGGAGCCAAGATGACCAAGTAATTGAGCAAAGTGTAAAAACACACAAATCTGAATAAAAAATATCTGGTAAATGAACTAGTAAAATAGACTGTAAATCTGGAAAGAGCACTATAACACCTTTCCAACACCTATTCGTTTGCGCAAAACGGAGTTCGGACGCAAAAGATACGCCCCTTGGAGTGAAAAAACCAAGTTCTGACTTTGACTGGCAAAAAAATAGAAAAACTGCAAAATCAGGAAAAATTACCAGTACCACTGGAATGGCGCCGGAACCAGCTTTCTGACGATATCTCATTTGCGAAAAAGCGAGAAAAAATGCTTATTCTACGCCCGATTTAGCGCAAGCTGCTCCAATGTGCAAAAAAAAATGTGTTTGGAGCCCTCAAGGGCTAAAGTCTTCGGCCCCTGGTCACGTGGTTGACCAGGGGGCTGGCGGCTGGGGGCTGGACCGAAACCCTCGGTCACCCATAAGACCAGCGGCTGGGGTTTTA